>JBAPGN010000963.1:0-24987 GCA_037355405.1 Vitis amurensis
AGTATAACGCAAATAAAAGTCCCATTGGTTCATTTATGTGTTGCACTGACCATATAATGAGACATGGGGGCTTCCTTGAGAATATATATATTGTCATTGTTTGCTTGACCTTGGTTAAATTTAATTCCTTGGACATTTTTGTTTGCTTGACCTTGGTTAAATTTAATTCCTTGGACATTTTGAGCTTTAGGTAAGAGTGATAACTGCAATGAATGATTTTAATTGAATATTTAAATTTTGGTTTGATGAACCAATCCCAAGACATGGAGTTACCTTGAGAGTAACCGTATTTACTGTCAATGTTTACCTATCGGATTGAATTTAATTGCTTGGATATTTTGAGCTTTGGATAGGTGTAATATTATTGGAGCATTTAAACAATTTGTCATTGTTTACCTATTATTAGTGTTGGCGCCTTTACAAGGACACACACAATGCTAGTTGAATAATCAATTTTGAGACATGGGACTACCTTGAGAGTAATGGTACCATCCTTTACTCATGCTTGGTTGAATTTAATTATTTAAAAATTTTGAGCCCTTTTAAGGTGCCCCAACGATATCACACCACGTTTTAGAATTGATACATTAGATAGAAATTTGACTATTCAATCAAAGACATTGTAATTATTGAAGCTTTTGCAAAGGATTATTGCAATACTTTACTTTAATTGAATGGTCAAATTTCCGTCTAATGTATCAATTCCAAGACATGGTGTGATATTGTCGAAGCACCTTAAAAGGCAATATATCATTGTGTACCCGCACTAGGTTGAATTTCATTATTTAGCTATTTCAAACTTTGGGTAGATGTGATCCTGTCAAGTTATCCACACTTGGTTGACTTTAATTACTTAGATATTTCGAACTTTGGGTAGGTGTGATCTAGCAGGAACATCTACAAGGATAATAACAATGTTGTATTTTAATTGGATAGTGGAATTTCCATTTGATCTACCAATTTTGAAACATGAGACTACCTTGATGGTAATTATAAGTGCTATCATTGTTTACCCATGTTAGGTTGAATTAAATTATTTAGATAATTGAAACTTTGGGTATGTGTGATCTAGTAGGAACATCTATAAGGACTTAATTGAATATTGGAATTTCCATATGATCTACCAATTTTGAAACATGAGACTACCTTGAGAGTAATTATAAGAACTGTCATTCTTTACCCACGCTCGGTTGCATTTCATTCTTTAGTTATTTCAAACTTTGGGTAGATGTGATCTTTTCGAGTCACCTGCACTTAGTTGAATTTAATTATTTAGATATTTCAAACTTTGGGTAGGTGCGATCTGGTCGGAACATCTACAAGGATAATCACAACATTATGTTTTAATTGAATGGTGGAATTTCCGTTTGATCTACCAATTTTGAAACATGGGACTACCTTGAGAGTAATAATACATATTGTCATTGTTTACCCACGCTTAGTTGATTTAATTATTTAGAAATTTTGAGCTTTGTGTAGGAGTGATTTTGTTGGAGCTTTTACGAAGGACAATTAGAATGCCTTAATTGAATAGTCAAATTCTCATCTAACATATCGATTCCAAGACATGGTATGATATTGTAGGAGCATCTTCAAGGGCAATTTGTCATTATGTACCCACACTTAGTTAAATTTAATTATTTAAATATTTCAAACTTTGCACAAAAGCTTTTATTTAATTGAATACTTAACTTTCCATTGGATCTACCAATTTTGAGACATTGACTGCCTCTAAAATAGGCATTTTGGGCTTTGGGTAGGAATGATATTACTAAAACTTCTATAAAGACTATCACAATGCCTTATTTGAATTGATATGCTAGAGCATCTTCAACTACAAGGACAATTTGTCGTTTACTTGTGCTTAGTTGAATCTAATTATTCAAATATTTCGCATTCTAGATATGAGTGATCTTGATGGAGCATATGTATTTTTTGCTCACACTTAAATTGACTTTAATTACATGGACATTTTAAGCTTTGGACAATCATAATGCCTTATTTTAATTGAATAGTCAAATTTCTATCCGATGTACCAATTTTGAGACATTGATCTACCTTAGAAGATAACTATATTTACTAACATTGTTTATCCTAACTTGGTTGAATTTAATTATTTAGATATTTGAAGCTTTATGTCACGGACTTAGTCGTTCACTAAGCTCGTGCGACACTTAGGAAAATCAAGATGCTTGATCTTGCTAAGTCAGCCTTGCTCCCCAATGCTTAGCTTGCTCGGCTAAGACACTCGCGACTCGAAAGCTTAAGAAGCTTAGTAGGCAACTCCTTAAAGAATGGAAGCTCTTTATTACTCAAAGAAGCCTTTACAAGTGCTTGGAAGCTCACTTGCTTGGTGCCTTGGCCAAATGAGGCCCTCACCTATTTATAGGCACCAATGGAACTCTCTAGAACCTTGGAAGGGTTCCTTACAACTCAAGACTATTCTAGAATGTCCTACATCATTCTAGTTACAAGCCTATATACAAGAGACTTCTGGAATTCTCTAGAAAGCCCTAGACTCCTCTCATGCCTTCCATCATAGTGTAGAATTGTGTGGATTCCTCCAGGCTTCTCTAGAACCTTCCACACTCTTCCCACTCTAGGAGTCTCCAGAAGCTTCCTGGCTCTATATAAAGCCATGGGGAGGCTCATTTGAATCAGCTTGTGACATTCTCCCCCACCTATGCCGCAGACGTCCTCATCGCGCCTTCTGCTCGGAACTGCTCAATTTACTCCTGGAACTGCCATAGGGCATCTGCTGGCTCCCAGCTAGCCTCGCTCTCCGGTAGTCCCTTCTATTTCACTAAGTATTCCGTAGAATGAGGTACACCTTGTCTCCTGATGACCCGGTCTGCAATGATGTGTTCCACCTCCTTGTCATAGGAGGTCACAACCGTTGTAGGTGCCCTCTTAGACAACCCTCGGCTTGGATCATCCTTGTCTTCGTGATAAGGTTTCAAGCAGCTTACGTGGAAGACAGGATGAATCTTCAACCTTGGTGGTAGCTCAACTCTGTAGGACACCTTGCCGACCTTCCCAAGTATGGGGAAGGGTCCTTCATACCTCCTCACAAGGCCCTTATGCACCGGCCTTAGGGATTTGAATTGTTGAGGAAGGAGCTTGACAAGCACCATGTCTCCAACCTTGTACTCCGTGTGTCATCGCTTCTTGTCAGCCCACTTCTTCATTTTCTTAGCGGCCTTGTCCAAGTATGAGTGCGCTATGTCAGCTTGCTCGTGTCATCCTTTCGCGAACTTGAAAGCTGCTGGACTTCTCCCCGTATAGCCAATCGTTAGAGTGTGAGGAGTTAACGGTTGCTGCCCTGTGGCCAGCTCAAACGGGCTCTTATTGGTCGCCTCACTCCTTTGCAGGTTGTATGAGAACTGGGCTATATCTAGCAGCTTAGCCAAATCCTTCTGGTTGGCACTCACGAAGTGCCTCAAGTATAGCTCCAATAAAGCGTTCACCCTTTCAGTCTGCCCATCCGTCTGTGGGTGAAAGCTTGTGGAGAAGCGAAGCTCCGAACCCATAAGCTTGAAGAGCTCCGTCCAAAACTTCCCGGTGAAACGCGGATTGCGATCACTGATGATGAACTTAGGCAACCCCCAATACTTGACTACGTGCTTTAGGAATAGCCTCGCCGTCTCTTCCGCAGTGCAGTCAGTCAGGGCTGCTATGAAGGTTGCGTACTTAGAGAACCTGTCCACTACCACTATGATAGAGTCGCTGTCCTCCGACTTGGGTAGCTCAATGATGAAGTCCATGGTAACGCTGTCCCATGGGCGCTCTGCTATAGGTAGTGGCTCCAATAGGCCTCTAGGCTGTCGTTGCTCCACCTTGTCTTGTTGGCACACAAGACAAGTCCTCACATAGGCCCCAACCTCATCCCGTATTTGAGGCCAGTAATAAGCCGACTCGAGTAGTGCCCTTGTGCGTCGTTGCCTAGGGTGCCCAGCCCACTTGGTGTCATGGCACTCCTTTATCAGATTCCGCCTTATGTTCCCCCACTTAGGCACGTAGAGTCGTCTCCCCTTGGTGTAGAGTAAGCCGTCCTCCACCCAAAACCGCTTAATCTTCCCTTCATGAGCCAGGGTGATGAGGTTCTTAGTTACTGGATCATGTTGCAGTCCCTTCCTTAGAAGATCCATTATGTCTTCTTGGGGCTGACTCGTCATGGACGCTAGCTCAGCTTTGCGGCTTAGTGCGTCGGCCACATGATTAGCACTTCCTGGCTTATACTCCAGCGTATAGTCGAACTCGGCCAGGAAGTCTTGCCACCTAACTTGTTTAGGACTTAGCTTTTTCTGTGTCTGGAAGTAGCTAGTGACAACATTGTCGGTCTTCACTATGAAGTGAGACCCCAGAAGATAATGCCTCCAAGTGCGCAAGCAGTGGACGATGGCAGTCATCTCATTTTCCTGCACCGTGTAACGCCTCTCCGTGTCGTTTAGCTTGCGACTCTCAAATGCGATTGGGTGCCTTTCTTGCATAAGGACTCCCCCAATAGCAAAGTCTGAGGCATCCGTGTGTACCTCAAAGACCTTGGTGTGGTCGGGTAGTGCCAACACCGGCTCCTCAGTCACAGCCTTCTTTAGATCCTCAAAGGCTTGTTGGCACCTTTTGTCCCATTCCCATGCCTTATTCTTCTTAAGTAGATCTGTGAGTGGAGCTGCCCTTGCCGAATAACCCTTGATGAACCGCCGATAGTAATTAACTAAACCAAGGAAAGATCTGAGTTGAGGTACCTTGGTTGGTGGATCCCATTCCTGGATGGCTTTCACCTTGCTATCATCCATCATCAGCTTGACATCTCTGATGCGATGCCCTAGGAAGCTCACTTCCTCCTTAGCAAATGAACACTTCTTCTTCTTCACGTAGAGCTCATTCTGCCTCAAGATCTTAAAGACCTTCCTCAAAGTACTCTACGTGCTCCTTTAGGGTGTTACTGTAGATGACTATGTCATCCAAGTACACCACCACGAACTTGTCTAAGTATGGGTGGAAGATCTTGTTCATGAGGGTGCAGAACGCTGCTGGGGCATTGGTGAGTCCGAAAGGCATCACTAAGAATTCGTATGAGCCGTACCTGGTCACACATGTAGTCTTCGGCTTGTCCCCCTCCGCAATCCTTACTTGGTAGTAGCCCGACCTTAGATCTAGCTTCGTGAAGTACCTTGCCCTACCAAGTTGATCGAACAAGTCGGCGATGAGCGAGGATAGGATACTTGTTCTTTACCGTCACCTTGTTGAGTGCCCGGTAGTCTATGCACATCCGTAGGGACCCATCATGCTTCTTCTGAAATAGAACCGGCGCGCCATAGGGAGCCTTGGATGGTTGGATGAACCCCGCATCTAGCAACTCCTTAAGTTGTCTCCTTAGCTCTTCCAACTGAGGCGGTGCCATCCTATATGGCCCCATAGCAGGGGGCTTGGCTCCCGGCTCCAACTCAATCTTGTGATCTTCCTCTCTCCTAGGAGGAAGTCTCTTAGGCAACTCGGGCGGCATCACGTCCTTGAACTCATCAAGGACCCCCTTGATTTCCTTAGGCATGGGTTCTCCCTACCCATCATCCCTTTCTTCCTTCAGGGTGGCGAGGTAGGTCACCTCTTTCCTCTTTAACCCCTTCTTAATTTGCATAGCTGATAGCATAGGGGTCTTGAGCGTACCTTCAGTGACTGTAGGGACCATGCACGGCTTCTCCTCCTCTAGGATAGCCATTGAGTGTAGGAAAGGTAGTGGCACAACCTTGACCTTCTGCAAGAAGTCCATCCCTAGCACCATCTTGAAGTCGTCCATGGGTGCCACTGTGAAGTCGACCCTTCCTTTCCATGAGCCGATGTGCATAGTCACCCCGCGAGCTACTCCATGTGATGGCTTGGCAGCTGAATTAACTGCCTTGAGCCATCCTCCTTCCTTGGATGCTTGGAGCTCTAATCTCTTTGCCTCATCCTCCGAGACAAAGTTATGAGTGGCACCTGTGTCCACCAGGGCCTTGGTGGTTTTCCCATTCACAAGGGCCTCTACATACATCAGCTCTTTGCTTTGAGGCGTCTTGTGCATCGGCTTGACCTTAAGGGCATTTAGGAGCTGCAACGATCCCACTTTAGCATCGCCTTCCTGCTCCCTTTCCTCGATCATAGCATTTAGAGCTTTCCTCTTAGAACAGTCCCGTGCCCAGTGTGGACCGTCGCACAGGAAGCAATTGGTCCTGGGCGTGAACTCCTTCTGCTTGTCCTTGCCTTTGCCATCCTTGCCACTAGGGCCTTTGCTTGATCCTTCCTTAGAAGTGTGGCCTTGCGACCTCTTGTCTCCCCCACCTTTGGCCTAGTTACCCTTGGATGGTGGCTTGGGCTTGGAGGAGTCTCCCCTTCTATAATCCACCAAGGACTCGGCTACCGCCATGGCCGTGGCTAGGTCTTAGACGTTGCGTCTCCTCAACTCTTGCTCGGCCCAGCTTTGTAAGTTGTCCATGAAGTTAAATAGTAGCTCCTCCTCAGACATGTTAGGTATCTCAAACATAAAGTAGAGAATTCTTTGACATACTCACGGATCGAGCCCGTGTGTTTGAGACGTTTCAAACTCTTCCTTGCTAGGTAAGCCACATCTTCGGGATAGAATTGCCTCTTGTTTCTCTCTTAAAGGCATCCCATGTGTCTATGGTGCACGTCCCTCTCTCTATGTCGGCAAACCGTCGACGCCACCATAGAGTAGCATTATCGGTGAGGTAAAGGGTCGCGGTGCGTACCTTAGTGGCTTCATCCATCAATGCAATGGCCTCAAAGTAACGCTCCATGTGCCACAAGAAGTTATCCAGCTCCTTAGCATCCCTCTTGCCACTGAACGTGTGTGGCTTGGGCACCTCCACCTTTGGTGCCTCATGAGTGGCCATGACTCGTGCTGATACCGCAGTCTTGTAGATGGCTAGCTCTTGACGAATCTCTTGGTCTCGGGTCTCCATGCGCACAGCCAAGGCCTCCATCCTTGACTCCACACTAGCGAACATGGTCATGACCTTGTCTTGGAAGGACATAAACTCCTCGTGTGACACCGGCTGAACTTGTGAGCCTAGCACCCCCTCGCGAAGGTCTTGGATCTGCTCCTTCAGATCCTCTAATCCCTTCTCCATGCCTTGCTCGATCAAGTCCACCCTTTCCCGGGTGTCCGCCATGGCTAGCTCCACCTTGGCTAGCCTTGCCTCCATGTTGGCTAAGGCGTCACGAGACTTATCCTTCCTACCTCGGCCCCGTGCAGTATGCTCGGTCTCCCTCCCACGGGTTTGCTCACTAGTCTCATCCATGTTGGAGCCCGACATGCTTCCTTTGCTATGCCCACTTCGTAACCGCGCTCTGATACCACTTGTCACGGACTTAGTCGTTCACTAAGCTCGTGCGGCACTTAAGCAAATCAAGACGCTTGATCTTGCTAAGTCAGCCTTGCTCCCCAATGCTTAGCTTGCTCGGCTAAGACACTCGCGACTCGAAAGCTTAAGAAGCTTATAGTAGGCAACTCCTTAAAGAATGGAAGCTCTTTATTACTCAAAGAAGCCTTTACAAGTACTTGGAAGCTCACTTGCTTGGTGCCTTGGCCAAATAAGGCTCTCACCTATTTATAGGCACCAATGGAACTCTCTGAAACCTTGGAGGGTTCCTTACAACTCAAGACTATTCTAGAATGTCCTACATCATTCTAGTTACAAGCCTATATACAAGAGACTTCTGGAATTCTCTAGAAAGCCCTAGACTCCTCTCATGCCTTCCATCATAGTGTAGAATTGTGTGGATTCCTCCAGGCTTCTCTAGAACCTTCCACACTCTTCCCACTCTAGGAGTCTCCAGAAGCTTCCTGGCTCTATTTAAGGCCATGGGGAGGCTCATTTGAATCAGCTTGTGACATTTAGGTAAATGTGATATCGTCAAAGCATCAACAAAGACAATCATCAGTGTCTTATCTTACTTGAATTGTTAAATTTTCATCTAATTAACCAATTCCAAGACATAGGGCTACCTTGAGAGTAACTATATTTACTGTTATTACATAATGCGCTTGGTTGAATTTAATTACTTAGACATTTAGAGATTTGGGTAGGGAGTAATATTGCCTAAGTGTTTGCAAGGAAAATTGTGATGTTTTACTTTAATTAAACAATTAAATTTGTGTTTGATGTACAAATTTTATTCATGGAATGTGTAAAATAATGTTAAAATTCACAATATTTCACTTTTGAAATTTTGTTAGTCTCATTTACTTTACACCTATAGGGTTATTTCACAAATATGATCTTCTTTCCCTTTGATTTTGTAAAGCACTTAACTATAATCTTACTAAAGTTTATAACATAATAGTAATCTCATTGATCCATTTATGTGTTAGTAATCACATTGATTTGCTTATGTGTTTTGCTGACTAGACAATGAGACTTGGGTCTACATTGAGAGCAACTATAAGCAATTATATTCACTATTATTGTTTACTTGTGCTTAGTTGAATTTAATTACTTAGAAATTTTAGGCTTTGGGTAGGAGTGAAATTTGTGATACAAGGGTTTAAATGAAGGGGAAAAAAAAAGAAAGAAAAAAATTGAAAATGTTAAAATTTGTGTCTTATTTACTTTTCCTATGCCTCCCCACCTATTTGTGATACACCCTATGATAACCAACCACCTTTGTCATGTAATTTGATTCTCATTAAGAGCACTCGTTTTTTCATCCACAGCATGTTTCCAACCATGGGAGGATAAATCCTACTGCTTAAGACTTAATGATGTCACTTGGACTCTGGAAAAGAATGATTGATTTTATTATCCTAAAAAATTAAATCAAGGTACAGGACTAGTCTCATATATATACAACAACTGCTACAAAACGGAAAGAGAAACTACCATATAAATCCCTACAAATCAGGGATTGATATCAATACAGTTGACTATACATGGGATTCTATATTTACATAGTTTCCTTAATAAAAAATAATCATATATCGTGTGACTTTTTAACCCTTCCCCTAAAGCTGGTAAATAGATATTTTCCATTCCTAACTTGCTTGCAATTGCTTGGAATACGGTGCTTGCTAGCCCCTTCGTTAAAATATATACTAGTTGACCCCTTATAGGAACGTAAAGTGTGGATTAAGCCACTATCTAGTTTTTCTTTGATAAAGTGTCTATCAATCTCAATACGCTTTGTCTGATCATGTTGCACTAGATTATGAGCGATGCTAGTAGTTGATTTGTTGTCACAATAAAGCCTCATTGGTTCGTCCCATCTGACCTTCAAATCACCAAGAATAATCTTCAACCATAACAACTCACATACATCATGTGCCCTCATCTAACCTTTAAATCATAAAAAATAACCTTCAACCATAACAACTCACATACATCATGTGTCATTGCTCTGAATTCAGACTCAACACTAGATCTTGCAACCATGGTTTGCTTCTTGCTCCTCCAAGTGACCAAGTTCCCACCAACGAAAGTGCAATATCCTGATGTTGACCTTCTATTTACCACTGAGCCTACATAGTCTACATCCGTGTAGGCTTCAAGGGTTAGTTTAGTTCCCTTTTTGAAGAGAATACCCTTTCCCGGAGAAGACTTTAGATAATGAAGGATCCTATGAACAACTTGTAAATGAATCTTTTTCAGGTTATGCATGAATTGGCTTACGACTCCCACTATGTAAGCAATATCCGGCCTTGTATGAGAGAGATAAATGAGCCTTCTAACGAGCCTTTGGTACATCTCTTTGTCCACAACCACATCTTCACTTTCTTCTGCAGTTCGGTGATTCTGTTCAATAGGCGTTTCAACAAGTTTACAAGCGAGTTTCCCTGCCACTTTCAACAAATCCAATACGTATTTGTGTTAGGGAGATAAATATTCCTCACTTGGAGTAAGCCACTTCAATTCCAAGAAAGTACTTAAGCTTGCCAAGGTCTTTGATCTCAAATTCCTTTGCCAACTAACATCTTAGAGCTTTTCTTTCCTTTAAATCATTCTCGGTCACAACTATATCATCCACATAGACTAACAAAGTCGTGACTCCCCCTGACTTTGAGTGTTTAATAAAGAACGTGTGATCACCCTGACTTCGCTTGTACCCCATTGTCGTCATAGCTTTAGTGAATCTACCAAACCAAGCCCTTGGGAATTGTTTAAGTCCATAAAGGGCCTTCTTTACACACCATTTTTCCTCTCAACTCATCTCTAAAACAAGGTGGGATTTCCATGTAAATTTCTTTTTCAAGATCACTATTTAAGAATGCATTTTTCACATCATATTGTTGCAACTCCCAATCATAATTAGCAGCTAGAGAAAAAAGAATCCTTACTGTATTCATTTTTGCTACCGGTGCAAAGGTCTCCTGATAATCCATCCCATATGTTTGAGTGTAGCCTTTGCAACTAACCGAGCCTTATACTTTTCAAGTGATCCATCCGCCTTATACTTCACCGTAAAGAGCCATTTACATCACACAGGGGCTCTTTCCTTGAGGAAGGTCAACCGGTTCCCAAGTTTTGTTTTTCTCAAGTGCCTCCATTTCCACCCACATAGCTTGTCTCCATTCCTCGCTGTTTAGAACTTTGGATAGAGTGGTAGGGATGGATAAAGTGTTTAAGATCATGAAAAAACTTTTATGAGAAGGTAACAGGTTCTTGTATGACACAAAATGTGACAGTGGGTAGAGTGGATGCTTAGTGCATTCTCTAGTACCTTTCCTAATGGCAATAGGCAGATCATGGTCATGACTATCAAGAGATGCAAGTGAATTTTCAGAAATAGGGTCAGAAACAGGTGTTACCTAATTTTCCGAAGGCTGGTTCGGACTCTTAAGCTTGCAAGAGGTTAGGAATGCATGCCTTCCTCCTTGAATGCACCTACAAAGGTCATGTGGGACCAAGGATTTCATTTACTTTAGTCGAAGACTCTGAATTTTGACTCGGAGGTTGAGACTCAAGCTCTTGGATCAGGACAACATGTGGATTTGGAGACTCAAGACTCATGACCTGGACCGGATTGAGACTCAAGTTGAACAAATGGGGAAAAAGAAAGTTCCAACAAAAACAAATCCCGATCCTTATTTTCCATCAATGACGTCTCCCCTTGAAGATAAGGAGTGGAAAAATACGATTCATTCTCGAAAAAGGTGACATCGACAGACATAAAATTTCCTCGTAGGAGGATGATAACATTTGTAACCTTTCTGGGTAGAGGAATATCCCACAAAGACACACCGAATAGCTCTTGGATCAAATTTTCCCTGGTTTTGAGCATGAACATGGACAAATGAGACACAACCAAAGATTCGAGGAACAAGTTTATTGGAGGTATCGAAGTTCGGGTAAGATTTAGAAAAGACTTCTATAGGACTTTTGAACCTCAACACACTTGAAGGTAATCGGTTTATAAGGTGGGTAGCCGTGAGGATAGCCTCTCCCTAGTACATCTTTGGCACAATGTTTTGAAACAAAAAAAGCTCAAGTTGAGGCTAGCAAATGACCATTTTTTCGTTCAGCAGCCCCATTTTGTTGTGGAGTGTTTACATAGAATATTCATGAATGATTCCCTCTTTTTGAAAATAAAGGGATAAAACCTGATTAAAGTAATCACAAGCATTATCAAACCTGAATCTTTTTATTGCCACATCAAACTGATTTTTTACCATGCTATGAAAAATTGGGAACACAATACTAACATCAGATTTTTGTTTCATAAGATAGAGTCAAGTAACATGAGTGCAATCATCAATACAGGAAACAAACCAACAAGCACCAGAAACATTGGGAACAATAAAGGGACCCCAAATATCACTATGAATCAACGAGAAAGGAACAAATGTTCTATTATTACTGATGGGAAAAGATACACGACAGTGTTTGACAAATTCACAAATATCACAATGAAGACTTTCTACATCAATTCCTTTGAACAATGACAAGAACAAAATTTTCAGAACATTAAAAGATGAATGACCTAAACGACAATGATGTAGCCAAATTTTGGCTTTATTGGAAACAATTTCAGAAATAAATGACCTAGGTAAATTATTCTCAGTCCTATTTGGATTGCTTGGTGCTTCAAGATAGTACAACCCATCCTTTTCTCTAGCATGTCCAATCATCCTCCCCGAGTCCCAGTCTTGAAAAACAATGAGTAGAGTAAAAAATGACATTACAATTCATGTCTTGTGTAAGCTTATGGATTGAAACAAGATTGGTAAACAATTTAGGAACATGTAAAACATTTTTCAAAACTAAGAAAGGCTGTATTTTAATTTCACCTTGACCAGCAACAGTGGTCAATGATCCATCTGTCCGTTGCAATCTTTTTATTACTAGGGCATGGATTGTAGTTGCTAAATTTGAAAGAAGAATTTGTCATGTAGTATGTTGCTCCTGAGTCAAGGACCCAAGAGTTTGGAAAATTAGTATCCGAAGCACTTAACACATTAGAGATAAGAGACTTACCTGCAAGTGCCAATGAGCAAGCACCCGGTTTTTCGAGAGTTCCCAGCAAGCTTCTCAGTTTTTGAATCTCTTCTTTGTTGAACTCTCCCATGTCTTAGGGACTTTCATCACCCGGTTGAGTAGCAGAAAGATAAGTCTGCCCTTGATTACCTTGCTATCCACCTTTAAAAGGATTCTTAAATGATTAAGAAGTTTTTACCATAGTTGATTAGCCAAATATTATAAAATAGGAAAAATGCAGCCAAAATTTTGGATTTTTTTTTTTTTTTTGGTCATTTGCATGCCTGAATAAGAATATAATAAATTAAATATAAATAAGCATTAACAAAGTTTTGTTTTAAAATGATGGAATTATTTTATAAAAAAATGACTAAAATGGTAAAAAAAAAAATTAAGTATGAATCTATAAATTATTTTTCTACATCAAGTTAATCAAAGAAAATACCCAATTATAAAAATAAAAATAAAAATGAAAAACACTTAATTTTCCATGTACTTCTAAATTTGAGAGTCCTATCGGTAGTGAGACCAGTGGATATTCTTAGTCTTCCATAAATAATATGGTAACAACTAGTTCATTGAAACTAGGCTTATTCCAATGTTGGTCACATTTATCTTAACTTAATTATGGCAAAGGAACTTATGACCAATCCATTCCCATGCAAAATTTTGATTAAAGAAAGTGTCTTCTAATAAAAAAATTAAAAAAAAAAAATCCTTTACAAAAGTTCTTCTGTTTCTATCAAAATCAAGCCTTTTTGTTTTCCAACAAAATCCTTATGTTACCTTAACATCATTTGTTTTACTATACCGCATTTAAAAATGAGAATAATAGGTGCCATAGACTATGGACTACACCATTTTAAAGAAAAAATATCATTGGTCAACTTCTTATCACTCTTGTATAAGCTCCCACCAATTAACTAGAGCTTGACCTTTGGGGAAAACCTAAGAATCTTAAACTTCTTTGAATGGAAAAAGATCTTCGAAAACTCACTCCAAAAAACTATAAAAGGATGTTACAAAGGACTTTCCACCTTAATTAAATCTCTAAATCAATTTGTTTGCACAATTTTTTCTAGCAATCATGTCTTGAATCTAAAGTAGAATCCCCATACCACAAGTTATGACTAAACATAGCTCTCCTTCCTCTATCTACTTTGAATCTAATTTTAGGTTGAAATTTTATCCAATGTCACTTTATGGCTTTCCACAACCTCATCCATATCCCCTTCTTTCCCATACCCATCTAATTTTAGCTTGAAATTTTGTCCAACATCACTTTATGGTTTTGCACAACCTTGCCCCATTCCCTCTTCCTCTCCTAATGCCCACACACCCTTTACTAAACCTACCTAGGATAAACCATTTCAAAAACCTATGTCTCTCCATTGCAAACTTCTAATACCATTTTCTAGGAAGGATCTTATTAGGTAAAGACAAGTCTCCAATGCCTAAAGCACCCTTACTTTTATCCAAACAAATAATTGTCCAATTTAATATATGAGGTTATTGTCTTTATAATGCAACCCCCATGTAGAAAGTCCCTTTAAAGATTGAAACTTACCCATGATAAGGACCTTCACTATCTTATGAATGGTATCATAAAAACACTTTCCATGTTGGCATAATGTCTTGTTTTTCCCAACCCATAGGGAAAGACATCAACATGCTAATCATAGTTTCATGCAAAATGTAGAAACTTGCTCAAAAGTTGTAATGAAACATATAAGGTGCCATTGACAAAAAATGTTTTTATGACACAATAGGTTAAGAGAATGGGATATTTGTATGGCTTTAATCCTAGAAAATTAGAATGTAAGTTGTGTGATAAGATGCACATTGTGATGTAATGAGCTGCATATAATGGCTATAGTTAATAGAATTGAGCATTTAAGAAGGTGTATTTTGTTGGGACCTTGTGAGAAAGAGGATTACAATCATTATTACCACTCTTATCTTCAAGGAAGGACAACCTTTCCTTTTCCCTAGCATGCCCAATCATCGTCCCCATGACAAACCCTTGAAACACATAGTAAGGTGGTGTGAATGTCTAAATAATTTAAGTCCCTACTAATTGGGTTAAGGGACAAGAAAAATAGAGAGTTCAAGGACATGTAAAACTATTTTTAGAGTCAAGAGGGAAGTCAAATAGATGTTTCCTTGATCAACGACTGTAACTAAAGTTCCATTTACTATGACACAAGCTATAACTATTAAAACGGTTGGAGGAATTTGTCATGTGATCTAAATAACTCCTAAATCTATGGCCAAGGAATTCTAAAAACAGTTTTTTGCAACATTTAAAGTCAGAGGATGCTTATTTGACTTAGAAAAAAATACAATCCTAATTTCTTAAGTATTGCATCTTCTTCATTGAACCTCATGTCCTTGTTTGCAATAGTAGCTATTTCTTGAAAATTTTCCTCCAAATAACCAAGATTTATTTGTTTTTGCCTTAATTTTTCTTTTCCGGATCTCTCGAGCGTGTCTCGCTCGTCACTTCATTTTAACCCCTTAAACTTTTATGGTGTCATGACAATCCCACCATTATACTTGGCTTTGAAACAACTAATTTTGACCCATTCAACATGCTGTTTTCTAGCATCACTACTCTATGAATCACCTCTCTAATAACTGAAAATACCTTTCTCATAAAGGGTAACAACACCTTTCCTCAAACATGGACTTGAAATAGTTTTTCTCTTTCTACTTCATTCCATTTGATTTTCCCAAATCTCTTGAGCAGTAGTATGAAGCATATGTCTTGTCATCTCTAGTTGCTTAAACATTCAACAATCTACACATGACCATGGAATTTCTTCATCCTAAGAATTTAACCTAGGATCTTTCTTGCTTGGTTAAAGCTCAAGAAGATGATTCAACTTTCATGTTCCTTTAATAAAGGACTCAATCAATTAGGACCTTAAGTTCTTAAGGTAGTTACTACTATTTAATTTGAAGGGAATTTGAAGGTTGTGATTATCATTGAATAGATTTCTAGCAATAGTTACTGATCTTGTCTGAACTATGGGAAAGAAGGTTGCACTTGATTCTTCAAACATGGTGGATTAAGAATATCTAACAAAGGTAGAATTTTGGTGATTAAAAATTAGATAGGCTTCATTTTCATATTAGAGGTATCTTCTTCCTCCATCCAAAGATTTTTCTAGCCTTAGAATTAAGGAATCATAGGAAATCGTGGATAAGCTACATAAGAACTATACAAGAAACAGAGCTCCCTAATTTACAACCTATGCATCTTATTATATAATTGGTTTTCCTTTTCAATAAGTCTACTTCATGGCAAAAGGTGTATCTTTCCGAAGGTTTCAATTTGTTTCTTATACTTTATTTCTCTTTTATGTCATCTTTCCAATGTTGGACTAGGTTATCATAGACCCAAGAAGCTCTAATGTGCCCTTTTCCTTTTTTGTTTTTTGAAAAGACTGAGAAAAATGTTGAAGAGCATGATAAACATTATGGACTCAAATCCTACAAACTTAAGCTTTTAGGAAAATTGGTAGTTGCACATTCTTTAACTGTTCGTCAATTAATTTTTCCAATTAAATAATTATTTGTGATTAATACACTTCACTAAGAAAATCATTCTCAAGGCTTTCTTTAAGAGAAAAGTGTTGGTTTAGGGGGTGCACTTAGTAGTTCTCTTTAGGAAGCCATTAAAAAGGGATGAGATGTTTTTTCTATCTTTGCGAGTTATTAATATCAAACTAAGTATTTGTTGGATGTTGAGTGAAGGCATATTTAGCCCATCCTAGAGTTGAAGTAGAGACCTCGAGCGTGAAGTAATTGTCATTCCTATGGTCTTATACAATTGGGAGAGAATCATCCCTCCTGAATTTGACATACATTCTCTAATTTATTGGGTTTTGAAGTGTGCTTATTTTTTCTCCTTCCTTCCCATGATACGCCTTTGTGAAATGACGTTAATAAAAAGGAAAATAAATAAATAAAGACATGATGAAACCATCCTGGTGTAGATCCTTTTTTCAAACCTTCTCTCATTTCAAGACAAAAATAGATATATCTCATTGCATTAATAAAGTATTTTATAAATACATTATTATTTTAAACCAATTAATCATGTTTTTTAATTTTTCCTATCATCAAGAAGGGACAAAAAAACCTTCTTGTTTCAACAACTCTAGTGAGCCTCTTAGTAATATCCGAATAGAAGAAAAAAAAATGAATGGATTTTCTAAGATCCTAAGGACTTTTTTCTTTTTATTTCTTTTGGAAGCAGATGAACAATCTTATGATTTTCATGTTCCTTAAATAGCTTAAACAATGAGTAATATCTAGAAAAGCATTTTAGGAATTGATTCAATTATCTATCTCTATTCGTTTTATTTAAAAAAAGGAATGATCTTAAAGAATTGTTTTATGTTTTAGTTGTCAATCTCTCTTTGATTGATTAATGAGTGATATTTATATTTTTCTTAGGAAGTTTTATGATTAGGGAGTGGAGGTAGTAAAGCATTAATAAGCACCAATGTTAGTGAGTACCAAAGGTATAAGGGTTAATTAGTTGTCACAAAAGCATTATTTTTATTTTAAGGAACTGCTAAATGTGTGAAAGTGTGCTTCGTCTGAGTTTATTTCTTTGTAGAAAGTTCTATGAAGGAAGATTCTTACAATTAATCAATTCAAGAAAATTGGATATATGAAAAAATAGTGAAGAGTTTGGTAATCATCTTCTCTTTTATTTTGATTGATCTTTAGTTCGTGGTCCCTCATTTTTACCCTATATAGAGTTTCCTAGGTCATTTGAATCCAAATTTTGAGTTTTTTTGTGAGTTAGCATGAGAGTATAGGTAGAAAGTGTAGAGAGTAGTTCATTGTGCTCATATGCTAGTATTTTATTTAGGGTTGAAAGCTTATGATGCAAGATCTGAAAATTTCTAGCAATATACTTCTTTCTTATGTTATAGAATAAGGTGGAGAAACCAAAAAATGGCTGGAAAAAAAATAAAAGGAAAAAAAGGAAAAAAAAAACTTACAAAAAGGTTCTTAGGCAATCACACTTAAGAGTTTCCTAACAATCACTTTGTGGAAGAACGCAATCATACCCTTAAAGGAAGCAACTTTCTTACTTTGATTAAAATTAATTCCTTCATTAAAGTAAGAATGCAATCATACCAGAAACTTTTATTAAAATTCTCATCTCTTACTTTGAAAGACAACTTTCTTAATTCCTTTGTGTTTACTTGTAAGAATAAGAAAAGACACAAGAAAGGAATGTTATTTAGAAACTAAAGGAAATAGAAACCTTTTTAAGAGAATAATTGGACTAAAAGAAATAAAAACTCAACAAAAATCAACCACAAACTAAAATAGAAGCTTTACTAACTAAAATGGAAAACCAACGAACTAATCATGACATGTCCTAAGATGAATCTAAACCATCATTAGTGCCTCAAATTAGGGCTTAGGCATTGCAACTAGCCTTTCCCCCCTCTCTTGTAGGCTTCTAAAGGATGTTTTCAATGTTGTTCCCAATCAACTTGATTTCTCAAAGTCTTATTCTTTTGTTTGAAGGAATTTTTTTTTTTTCTTCCTTTTTCTGATCGGTAACTCTTTTTTCCTTTTTTTTGACCTTGTTAGGACTTCTGTCCCTTCCATAACTCAACCTAATATTAGAAGAGAAAAAATCATTGTAGATTTTAGCCGACATTAATCTTCGCTTTGGGCTTTAGGTAATTTTTTTCACTTTGTTGATTTGTCCTTATTTCCTAAAGATAACCAATGATTCCAATTAGGTGATTGGCATGGACATTGTAGGCATTCTCTTTATATGGAACTTCCTTTTGTACCTAATTTTATTTTTTAGTGCACTACTTTCTTGGATTAAGTCACATTGTTCATCACTAGGTTTCAAGGAAAACTCTGTCTCTTAGTTTACATGCATTACTTTCAATTTAATAAATAAAAAAATGCATTATTAAAGGAACATATATCACTAGTGGATTTTGTTTAAGTTGATTAATCCAAGTTGAGATTCTTTGTTGCAAATAAAATTAGAACTCTAACTCCCATAAACTTGGAATAGGAATGTGAAGTTCTTTAAGTTGGTTTACCTAAAATTTGTTCATTCTGAAGTTTATCTTAGGTAAGCAACTTAAAGAATTTTAAATAAACCACCTCACCCCATTTTGTGTCTTTAAACCAGGCTGCCTATAGTTTCGCACTAACATATGTTTTTGTGATGTGATTTACTTAAACCTAAGATGAATTTTTTTTCAAGTTTATGCACCCATCGAACCTTTTATCCCCACTGCTTCCAAGGAAAATAAAACATAACAATTATAAAGAAAGAAGAATTACTGACCTGAACTCATGGTTCAGGTATGCTCTGATTCCAAGCCTATTTATTTGCCAACACCAAGTAGAATTGTTATTCAAATTGAACATTGGGTAATTTTGATATTTAAATAATTGTTATTCAAATTGAACATTGGGTAATTTTGACATGCATTTATGGTTAACTTGGTTTTGTAGTGTTAACCTTGTATTCAAATGTATTGCAATAAAATCAAGTTGCATGATTTAGGTCAACAAAGGGTTGCTCCACCATAAAAAAATTTATTTTAACTCAAAATCATTGTTTGATTGATTATACATTGTAATGGTTGGCAAGTTAAAAACTATAAGATGTCTTATCCATATTTTACCATGAAAAATGGATTCATGCAACTTCACTTATATAGTGGATCTTATGTACAATTTTCTATTTTCTTTGTTCTTATAAGTCGTAAAGTTATATTTTTTTTCTTGTAATGCTCAAAATTAATATTGTTAATATACTTAGATTAGTGTTGCCAACTATTGTAATCCTATCCATACTATTATCTAATTCATTTTAAGTAGGTGTTTGATTAGGTGTTCAATGAATTTAATTATTCCAATGGATCTTATTGTACAGTTTTTTGTTTTGTTTTCCTCTCCTTTTCTTTTTCCTTTTTCTTGGAAGTAATTTAAGAACAATGGTGGCAACATAGTGAGCTGGTGCAAGTCTTAAGACTCGACAACCCCAAAATGCCAAAAGGAATGGAAGACATGGATGGGTTGGTGAAGGTCTTAAGAATATCAAAGAAGAGCCATGATTAGTTGGAGCAGCATAACAAAATTCTCAATATCATAAGATGCAAACATTTAATGTTGATACAAAGTGAATAAATATTTTTTAAGTTTGTTACAATTTTTTTTTTGTATAATTATGTAATTTGTGAAACTATAAAATCAAGTTCTCATTTCTTTTCAGGATAATGGTGGGAGCAAGGACATAAAATGCAAATCATTTTTATCTCCTCCCCACATTTTTTTTAACAAATTGGTAGAATTCTATGGATGCATCATTTGATGCACATCTATGTTTAGAATCATAATACAAGTAAAATTAGCAAGGATTTCCACTTTGGATAGAGTATATAAAATATATTTCAATTTTTCTAGAATTAATAAAAAAAAATTCATTGTGTCTTTCATGATGAACATTATTGAGTTGAAAAGATATTTTTTATTCACTATGATTTTTCCACTACATAAAACTCTAATTTATAAAGTTACAAGATACGTAAAACAAAAGCTAAAGATATCCTTTTGGCTGACTTGAAATCTAGGAACATAAATATAATACAAATTTAAACTAATTGAAAAACGTAATCTTTCAACACTCCCCCTTAAGTTGGTGAATAGATATCTATTATTCCCATCTTGTCTACCAAATCTTCAAAACTTTGTCTGGACAGCCCTTTGGTGAGTATATCTCTTATTTGTTGCGTGGTTGGTACATAAGTCTTGCATATCACTCCATTTTTAATCTTTTCCTTGATGAAATGCTTATCCACCTCTACTTGCTTCATGCGGTCATGGTGAACTGGGTTGTGGGCAATGTAAAATAACAGCATTATTATCACAAAAAAGCCTCATAAGTTTCATACTTGTATCTTGAGTTCTTCCAATAGGCTTTTAAGTTAGATCAGCTCTAATGTTCCTTGTGTTAGTGCTCTATATTCAACTCCGCACTACTCCGGGCCATAACATCCTGCTTCTTGCTTTTCCATGTGATTAGGTTTCCCCATACAAAAGTGCAGTATCCTATTATTGACTTTCTATCATCAACAAAACTTGCCTAGTCTGCATCTGCATAAGCCTCCACACCCCTCTTCTCATTTTTGCCAAGGAATAGCCATCTTCCAAGTGTAGTCTTCAGGTATCTCAATATTCTATGCACAATATTCAAATTTTTTTGAGATGGGTCACGCATATACTGACTAACTAAACTCACTGCAAAAGCTATGTCAGGTCTTATGTGAGCAAGGTATATTAGTTTTCCAACCAATCTTTGGTATCTCCCCCCATGGATTACTTACTTTCATTCTTAGTTTACCATTTCATTCTATAGGTGTCTCAAATGGTTTGCAACCAAGCATGTCTGTTTCCTTCAATAAGTCAATTATGTATTTCTTTTGTGATATAGAAATCCATTTTTTTGTTCTAGCCACTTCCATGCCCAAGAAGTACCTCAATTGACCTAGATCCTTGATCTCAAATTCTTGTGCTAAAAATCCTTTTAGTCATGCTAATTCCTTTAAGTCATCTCTCACAAGAATAATATCACCTACATACACTATTAGAATAGCCACTTTCCCATTTTAGAAGTGCTTGAAGAATAATGTATGATTTGTTTGACCCTAGTTGTACCCATATTTCTTTATAGACTTTGTGAAGCGATCAAACCAAGCTCTTGGTGATTGCTTCAGCCCATAGATAGATTTTCTTCAACCTACATACGTTTCTACCTTCATTACCCCCATGAAATCCTGAGGATAAGCCCATATACACTTCCTCATCAAGTTCCTTATCAAGGAAAGCATTCTTCACATCCATTGATGAAGTGGCCAATCAAGCTTTGCAGCTAGTGATAATAGTACTCTAATGGTATTGAGCTTAGCAATCGGAGCAAAGGTCTTATTGTAATCCACACCAAAGGTTTTGGGTAAAACCTTTGCCTACTAGTCAAGTCTTGTATCTTTCTATATTGCCATTCAATTTATACTTGATGGTGAACACCCATTTGCAACCCACTGGATATTTCCCTTTTGGTAGCTCCACGATATCTTAAGTATCAGTCTTTTTTAAGGCTTGCATCTCTTCCATAATTGTAACTTCTCACTCGGAAAATTTTAAAGCTTCATGAATGCTTGTAGGTACTTTTGCATCTATAATTTTTTCACTTAAAGCCCGATATGATGAAAATATATTGCTATAGGACAAATAGTTGGATATTAGATGCTCCGTGCATGATGTGATACCTTTCCTAATTGCAATTGGCATGTCCAAATCATTTTGTCATTGCAATATATCTTCTTGTTGATTGCTCAGGAAACCTGAGACTCCTTCACATTTAGGATTTGTTTCCGGTTCAGTCTCTTGGTAGTGCTCTTGGAGTGTAACAACAAGTACTTCCTGAGAAACTTGATGTTTTGATTTTCACGAATAAACACGGAGCTCGGGTTGGTAATTAAGCCTAGGTAGATATCTTCCTATTTCTAACTTTTTTTTTAATGTATTTTCCATAATTGTTAGTGGCATAATTGACTCAAATAAAGGTTTGGACAGATTTGATGACTCAGTTGAGATTGGAGGAGGAATAGTTGAGAAATCCTAAATACAATCTTCACTTAACTTCTCCCCCTAAAGAGAAGGATTATTTTAGTATGGTTGGTCCTTAAAGAATGTAGCATCCTTGGTAACAAACAATTTTCTAGTTTTAGGACAGTAATACTTGTATCCTTTTTGGCATGGTGAATCTCTGAGGAAAAGGCATTTTGTGGCTCGGGCATCAAGCTTGGTATTAACGGAGGCATGAGCAAAGAGAGTGCAACCAAATGTTTTTATGGGAAGATTTTGGATTAATTGTATGTTAGGATAGGTTTGGAGTAGGATTTGTAAGGGAGTTTGAAATTGGAGAACCCTAGAAGACAATTTATAAGATAAGTGACAGTGAGGATGGATTCTCCCTAAAATAACTTAGGGACATTATTTATGAACATTATGGCACAGACAACTTCTAGTAAATGTCTATTTTTTCGTTCAGTTATGCATTTGGCTTAAAAGTCATTGTCTAGTGACATGTTATTAAAAGGGATGATTGAAAAACTTTTGTTGTGAGTGTCATATCACTTAAAAAACCTCAAAAATTAAATTTATAAGGATTCTCTTGGCAAGTAGAAATAATCAAATTGGAAAGAGCTAGCTTGAGTCTCAAATAGCCACAATGTCCAAATTTTAGTACAAAGAAGCATCCTTATCCATTTTCACCAAAACTTGTGCAAGAAGAACAAAGGGATTTCCAATCCAATGTATTCATGCTCATAGGGATCCTACAGAACACTAAAGTCAATAGGCTCAAAAGGAATAGAGATCACGTTGAGTCCTATAATGAGTCTCCAAATCTACATCTATTCTTAAAAAACTTGACATTTCCTTTTAGCCAAATTACCTAATTACTCTTTTAGTAATTAACTCAAAAAGAATTTAGTTGTGGCACTATCTCAAAAACCTAATGACAATAATTGTCAAACAACACCACTCTTAAAAGGATACATGATAAGTTACCTACTTACCATCCCTAAGGGCATACAATTTTACATATACTCATATGGGAAGAGTCGTCTTTTCATTTAAAACAATGTTGCACACACTTATGCAAGAAAGATCATCTTTTTTAAAAAAAAAAATAATAATGTTTGTCATTTGATCTAATAGCCTAAAGATCATCCTTTTGTTTTTTGAATAATGTTTTGTCATTTGATCCAATAGCCTTCCCTTACACAAAGAAGCATTTTTTAATATCACCAATACCTATCCTTTAAAGCATAAGTTGGAAAGATCTATTATTTAATCAACTATTAGTGGTAAACCATCTTTGATAATGAATTTGTAATTCGCATGTGCATGGATAAGAAGTGGTGTTTCTAGTAATCAGAAGGTATTTGATAAGAGCCATGCATGTGACTTCTTAAAGCTTTAATTCAAATGTTTAGCCATTCCACTAATCAAGGACAGGAAAGTTCACAAGGGCAACCACTTGTTCACATACGTTATTTTGTTCCTAGGTCTTTTCTTCTTTAAATTGTGATCCAAAATGCTCAAATATAGATGGTCATAGGCTTCTTTGGAGTCCTATTAAAGAGTTTTGTTCCTCTTTGAGAAAGAATCTTATTTGGTGGTTCGAAATTTCATTAAGAATATGCGATTTTTAGCTACACACAATTAAGAGGGAGAAATAGTTTAGTGAAGATTTGTATGTTAGTTTTTGAGCTACATAAATATTGTGAAGATCCTCCCAACCATCAAAGGGGATTGCAGTTCTTATGAGTTTAGGGATATATATCTACAGTAGGGAGGTGGAAGGTAATAAGGAGAGGATGAGATGATTATAAAAGTATCGTTTCCTAACCATCACGTCTCTATCTTCGTTTCCTAACCATCACGTCTCTATCCTTGATCTTGAAAGAAATATTCCTTGGATGCTATAGGCCATCTATGGTATCAAGTACAAACGATAAAGCCTATTTGGAATTAGTTGGTTGACATTGTAACGGGAATTTTCGGGGCCCTAGACTGTGATAGAAGATTATAACGTAATGTTGTTGCCTAATGACAAAAAAGGTGGTTCCAACCCTCATCTGTTTCAACTCAACCCCTTCCAAGAGTGCGTCGATGCATGTGGGCTCATTGACTTGGAATTTTGAGGTATCCCCTTTACTTGGCATGTACAACAAGCATTCTAAGTATGCAACTATCTTTGAACGCATTGATAAGGTGCTTATTAATGCTAATTGCAAAGCGAAATACCTAAATGCTTGGCTTAAACCTATTACTTGTGTTAGTTTGAACCATGCTCCAATTTGTCTATCTTCTCAATTCAGCAACCAATACTTGCGGAGACCCTTCCATTTCAAAGCCATGTGACTCACTAGGAAAGATCTATGAGAGGTAGTGGTTGATGTTTGGCCATCATTGTTTGACATAGCCATCTCAAATGATGCAAGGGTTACAGACATATGGGAGAAGTCAAGGGAAAGGGGGAGAGTGCATTGGAGTCCTTGTTTCTCAAAACAATTTCCTAATTGAGAGGCCTTAAAGTGCTACTGCCTTTCCCTTGAAACTTCAAAAGTATACAATGAAGAGGGACGAGGAAAAAAGATTGATTTGGAAGGATCCGAAGGGTAAAAATTTCTTAGTCAAAGACTTCTACTCTTGTTTGGAACTCTTAGTTGTTGAAAAAAGTTTGATTCTTTACTTAGGAAGTAGTGTGGGGGTGAATTTTGATAATGGATTGGTCAAAAAGAAGATGATAGAAGTTGGCTAATAAATGTCATCTTTCCAAGGTTGAGGAAGAATCACCTAATCATTTCTTCTTCATGATGTTAAATGAGAACTTTGTGACACTTGTTAGTCTCTTTGTTTGAAGTGGAGTAGGTGTTTCCTT
>JBAPGN010000964.1:0-25499 GCA_037355405.1 Vitis amurensis
CAATGATCAAACACGGGATAGGATAATGATTCTTAAAGTCTATAGGGAAATAAAAAATGTATACTATAACAAAGGTACACACACTACATATATAAAAAGTTTATTTACAATGAACACCCTTTTAGTTTTAAAAAACCACCTATTGTTATCATAACTCAAATGTGTCAATATTTTGGGAAAAGAAAATTCAAGCTCAATTGGAACTTTTGTAGGAGACAAGAATAAAAGTAGAGTGTTGGCGAAGAGTGCTTGTATTATAGGGAAAAAATTATAGAAACTAAATCATACAAGATTAAGAACACAAATTAAATACCCATAGTTCGCTTAACTTACATTTAGAGCTATTGTATATCAATGAGAATGGAGAAAGGGTTGGGATCCTACTTGAAATTTGTCAAGTCCTCTCATTGGCTTCATTATATGGTTGGTTCTTTTTTCAATTCTTCATTTGTTTACATTCTTTTATTTTATGAGAATTGTGGGAATGTAATCTAAATACATGTAATTAGAATGGAATTATTTTATAAAGAGATGAAGATGCGATTGATTTATCTTCTAAAGAGATGAAATTGCAATTAATTTGTTTTTTCAGCTAATGGAAATGTGTTGATGACAACATGGACCTTCTATAATTTGTATAAGGATATACTGATCATTTTAAAATTGAACTTGAATTACATGTGGTTATAATGGAATTGTTTTATAAAGAAATGAAGCTGCAGCTGATTTAAGTACTAAAGAGATGAAATTATAATTGATTTGTTTTTTTCTACTAATGGAGGTATGTTGACGACAATGTGCACCCATTATAATTTGTATAATGAGATATTGATCATTTAAATATTATAAAGCTATTATTTAGGAATGGATATGGCAAACTTGTGTTCCTAGATAAGGGTTTTCTCAGATATATTACCAATAAAGTGTATATTGATTTCATAGCATGTCTGTTAAAACATAACTTAGAACCAATAAACTCTGTGCAAAAACATAAAGCTCAACAATCCGACTTTAGTGCCTTTTGTTCTGTTGTTATTGATCCTGATTCAATTTTCTATATTATTCATTGTTGATACAGATGCATCTAGCATATGCCTTCTGAACTCATTCAACAGTTGCTTACCAGAAACTGCTTCTTTGTTAAACCATCCATATGGATCTGGTTCCAATGAAGTAGATTTTGGTCTTAGAATCAGTTATAAGAGTGATTTGAAACTGCTAATTAAAAAACTCATTTGTTTAACTCGGTTTTCCAGGTTCACTGGCAAGAAACTCTTAGAGGCTATGTTGCTGGAATATTAACTACCCAAAGGGTGCTAATTGTTTCTGCCGATCTAGATGTACTGGCTAGCAGTTCCATGAAATTTGATAAAGGGCTGCCTTCAATATCCTCAAAAGATTTTCCATGGGACATATTTCTTTTAACTTACATATTTTAATCATATAATTGAGGTTTCATAGGTTTGTTTGGGAACTTAACTTATGTGCACTATAGATCGCTGTTGTGGGTTGGGCCTACACTTCTTTTCTCCACTGCTACAGCAATCAGCGTGCTTGGCTGGGATGGAAAAGTGAGGACCCTTCTCTCTGTTAGTATGCCCTGTGCAGGTAAGTTGCTTATGTTGCTGTAAATTTTGGTTGGTTTTCCTTTCCCTTTTGAGGGTTCTCTGCAGCTTGTCTTTGTGCTAGGGGTGCAACTTGGGCAGGTTGACCTGATCCAACCCAATGTTTGGGCAAGCTTGGGCAATCATTTTCAATACTCGGGTTAGGCTTGAGTTAGGTTTTTTCAACCCGAGTTTAATTTGGGTTGGGCTTGGGCTAAGGTTCGGGCAACCCAAGCCTAATCCGAACCCGATTTAATGTTTTTATAATATTTATAATGCATATTATCCAATATAATAAATATTCATTTTCTTTTTCTATTTTTAAGAAAAAATGTCAAATTATATTATACCATATGTTTTTTATTCTTTTTAGAAACATATAAATTTATGTTTATTCTTTTGTTGCTATCTTGAAATTTTGTCCTATTTACTATTTAAAATTTCATAGAGATACATTAAAAATGTTTTTTTAAAAGTTTTATAGATGAATTTTGAATTATCCAACCCGAGTATAACCCAATCAATCTAAGTTTAATTTAAACAACCCGAACTCAACAAAATGAGGTTGGGTTGGACTTGGGTTGAGTACCTTGGGTTAGAGTTTGGGTTGATTTTTTCTTAATTCGGATTGGGATCAAGTTAGTCATCGATCCGACCAACCCACCCAAGTTGCAGCCCTACTTTGTGTCTCTATTTGTGGTGTATAACATGCATTCATTTTTTGCAACTTATGTTTTACCATTATCCTTTTGACGAGAAGGATGAACTTCATTCTTGCAGTTTTAGTTGGTGCTTTGAATGATCGATTGTTGCTCGCAAACCCAACAGAAATAAACCCCAGACAAAAAAAGGGGTTCGAGATAAAGAGCTGCCTTGTGGGGCTTCTTGAACCTCTTCTTATTGGTTTTGCCACAATGCAACAAAATTTTGAGCAGAAGCTTGACCTGTCAGAAATATTGTACCAAATAACATCAAGGTGGTCTTCTTTCTGCCTATATAGGTTTGGTTTTTTGTGGCATGCAGAACTTCATTTTATGAACATTTCACCTCTGGATGCTCTATAAGATATAGGATTTTGGTGTTCTTTCTTTCCATTTTGCCATATTAAAATGGTTCCATGCATGAAAGTAGTGACAACTGACTTGTAAGGCTTATCCAAATGAAGGTTTGATAGCTTGCGTATTACTCCGAGGTCTCTTGATATTCTTGGTAGAGGCCCTCCTGTTTGTGGAGATCTAGCTGTGTCATTATCCCAAGCAAGTCCACAGTTCACTCAGGTGGGCTATGGTTTGTGTGTTAAGTTTTTTTCCATGTTTTATGAATTTTTTTTTTTAGTTTCTGAATTTGTTGTGAATAAAATCAGGTATTGCGGGGTAGCTATGCAATCAAAGCTCTCCGTTTTTCTACTGCTTTGTCGGTTTTGAAGGATGAATTCCTACGTTCTAGGGATTATCCACAATGTCCTCCAACCTCTCATTTGTTCCACCGGTTTCGCCAGCTGGGTTATGCCTGTATCAGGTATGTAGATAAGGCAAAATTTTCTTTGAATTTACAAATTGATGTAATCCTGATGCTGCAGATGTTTCCAGTATGCTCTCTTCGTTGCCACTTGTCCCCCTATCATGTAAATTTTTTTTAGTTCAATATTAACCCTGGCCATGTCTAGAAGTAACTATTCCATGCTTGAATTTTTTGACAATCCATCATGGACTGTTGTTTGAAATCTTAGTTTAGCAACATTCAATGAGGCCTATGTGTGTGTGTGTTTCATTCTCTTTTCATTTCATATATTGCAATAAATTCAAGAGAAAAGTTGCGAAGATTATGGTTATAAAAGTTAAGCACATAAAGATTTGTCTAGATGGTTTGAAAATTTACTTTTCATGATTGCTGTCTTGAGCCTGTATCATCAAATTCTGGATGCAAGTTTTCCTCTCTCTCTCTCTCTCTCTTTGATAGGCAAGATCAATTATATAGTAAGCACCTAACTAAAGGGCTCACAAAAGCATACATGATATATACAAACGTGCTAAAAGGTCAAACACGATAGAGGGGTACACAAAAAACAACTCCCTCACCTTACTTAGAGCTCAAGTAATCAATGAAGTCTTATCATTGATAATAAAGTATAACATGGACAATGAGTAATTTCCTATGTACCATTCAACCCACTCCAAAAAATTGTACATAAATGATTGTTTGATTACTTGATCCATTTTTTTTCAGTATTTTCAAACTTTCTCATATTTCTCTCTTTCCATATAGTCCAAAACAACTACAAAGGAACTGCTCTACAAGCTTTCTTCCCAACAACAAATCCATACTAGTTTAGAAGGACATCTTTGACTTTGAAGAACATTACCCATTGTACTCCACAACATGACTTCTTTTGAGCAATGAAGGCAAATGTGATTAGTTTCTTCTTCTCCTTTGCCTAGATAGTATCTGTTTGACATTCTTCAACCCTTCATTCTGAGCTAATCCAATGTCAATATTCTTCCTCATATAGCTTTCCAAGTAAAACAATTAGCCCTCACCAAAACCCATGGATCCAAGCAATGCAAAACAGGAGTGCCTCCATTTTTTCATTTGATAAAGAGGAATATAGAGTTTTAACTGTAAATTTGTCACACTTCAAATTCGTTAAAACCCTTTTATTCTTTATATCTATACTAATTTTTTGCGCTTACAATCTCCTAAAAAAGGCTTCCACCTTGTCTTGCTCCCAATCATGAATCTGTCTTATTAATGTAGGGTTCCAATAACTTCTTTTCCTTTCTTAATCCCACACCTTGGCTACCTATGCATCTTTGGTAGTGGCTATTGAGTACAATGCAACAAAGGCATCTTCCAAGGTACATCACCACACCGTATATACTTCCAAAATTTCACTCTTCAACTGTTACCCACCCTAAATCCAACTCTACTATTAAAAATCTCTCATCCGCTCCTAATTGCCTTCTACGCACTCACCCCTTACCCTTCCCTCACTCTACTAGAGCACAATTCCCCCTCTTCCTACCCATACTTCCTTGTAATAACCGCTTCCAAAGGGTTCATTGTCAATTGTGAATCTCCAACACTATTTACCAGGAAGTGCCTTGTGAAGAATGAACAAACTTCTAATACTCAAAGCCCTCACTCCTCTGATCCATTCAAATTTTTAACCAATTTCTCTAGATGTGGCTTTCTCTCAAGAGCCCTTCACCTTAAAGGAAATCCTTTTAGATCCGTTCTAGCCTTGAACTTACTTCTCTTGGTATGAAAAATAATGTCATGTAGTAAATTGGTAAGCTAGATAGGGTGTTTTTTTTATCAAAATTAGTCTTCCTCCTTTTGATAGGTACTATCTCTTCCACATAGTGAGTTGCTTCTAAAATCTCTCCACCACATCCCAAACTCATGAAGATCTAAACAGAGCTCCCAATGGAAGGCCTAGATAATTGGTGAGGAGGGTCCCCACTCTACATCTTAGAACTCTAGCTAGGTCCTCTACATTAGCAACCCTCTAAGTGGTTTCAACTAAGTTTTCTCTAAATTTGTTTTTAACTTGAGATTACCTCAAACCACATGAATGTCCAATTCAAGTACTCCATATGCTTCTTGTCAGTATCACATAGAATAAGCGTATCATCAACAAATAATAGGTCTAACACCTCTATAAACTCTCCACCTCTTCTTCTAACTGAAAACCTCACGATAAAGCCTCCTTCCTTTTCCCGATTTGGGATATAGGAGAATGCCTCCATGGCTATAACGAAGAGATAAGGGTATCGGGTCACCCTGTCTCAAGCTTTTAGAACTCTAGAAACATTCTTTTTGGGTCCCATTAATTAGTATGGAGAAGCAAATTATAGAGATATACCACTTAATCAATCTTATCCACTTAGAACCAAACCTCATGTTTTAAGCCCATTTGACATGATCATACACCTTCTTGATATCCAGTTTACATATCACCCCACTCTTGATGCTTTTAAGCCTTGATTCAATGGCTTCAATTATTATGGGGATTGGATCTAAAATTTGCCTACCTTCTACAAACGTATGCTAAAAGGTTGAAACAATTTTTCCCACCACTTTGCCTCCCTCTCTCTCTCTCTCTCTCTCTCTCTCTCTTTCCCAAAGCAAATTGATCAATTTGAAATCTTTAAATCCTCTACATCCCCTTTTTGGGACTAACACCATAAAAGTGACATTTAAACTTCTTTCGAAAGACCCTAGTTCATAGATCTTTGCACAAAAAAAAAAAAAAAAAAAAAAAACCATCACCTCAATTTTCACAAAGTTCCAACGAATTCTAGATGTTAGTTATTATGTAGTTATGTTTGTCCAAGCCTACTATGACATATTTGTTTTCTAGCAATGATGGATCTTGAATTTCAAGAAGGATTAATGTTTACTAGAAAGGAGTATCTATTATGTGCATGAATTGTTGTGACCACACTAACCTTGAAAAAGAAAGAATAATTTGTTAGGAGACTTTTACAATTGTACCTTAAGGATGTCTTTTGTTCACGGTAGTTTAATAGGGAATAGATATCTTATATCCAAGTATATTATTACCATGTTGAGTGAACATGACTTAGTTGGACATGAGGTCCCCTTAGGAAAATCTCATTACTATGAATGCTTGGTTTTCTTTCAATTCTCATTCCTAGAGAAGAATAATAATTGTTAAGAGAGAGAGAGAGAAGAAAAACCTTGATTCTCATTCATTGTGTCTACTTACAATTAAGAAAATATATATATACAAGGCTAGGAGTCCTAACTACCATACATGTGACCTATATTAAAAAGGAAAGATTGTACACTATAAATTCATTATATTCAACACTCCCCCTCAAGCTGGAGCATATACGTCATATGCACCAAGCTTGTTACAAATGTATTTAATCCTAGGACCTCTGAGAGATTTAGTGAAGATGTCTGCTAGTTGATCATTTGAATTAACAAAACTTGTAGCAACACATCCTGATGCGATCTTCTCTCTAATGAAGTGACAGTCAACTTCAATATGTTTGGTCCTTTCATGAAAGACTGGATTGGATGCAATATGTAATGCGGCCTGGTTATCACAGATGAGTTTCATCTGTTCATCCTTTCCAAATCTCAACTCTCGAAGAAGATGTCTCAACCATATGAGTTCACATGTTGCCAAAGCCATAGCTCGATACTCAGCTTCAGCACTAGATCTGGCCACTACATCTTGTTTCTTACTCTTCCAAGATATTAGATTACCTCCAATAAAAACACAGTACCCTGAAGTGGAACGTCTATCTGTGGGTGAGCCAGCCCAATCTGCATCTGTGTAACCAACAACCTGAGTATGACCTCTGTTCTCGTACAACACACCTTGGCCTGGTGTACTTTTGATATATCGAAGAATGCGGATTACGGCATCCCAATGGCTATCACATGGTGACTGTAGGAATTGACTAACAACACTCACAGGAAAAGAAATGTCTGGACGAGTAATGGTGAGATAGTTCAATTTACCTACGAGCCGTCGATATCTCCCAGGGTCTCCTAAAGGCTCCCCCTGTCCTGGTACAAGTTTGACATTCGGATCCATAGGTGTGTCTATCGGTTTACAGTCTAACATACCAGTTTCTTCCAGGATGTCTAAAGCATACTTCCTTTGGGAAAGGACCACACCGGAACTGGATTGAGCTATCTCAATTCCCAAGAAATACTTGAGTTTCCCCAAGTCTTTGGTCTGAAAGTGGGTAAAAAGATGTTGCTTTAGTTTCTGAATACCATCCTGATCACTGCCTGTAATGACGATGTCGTCCACATAAACAACCAGATAAATACACTGCCCCAAGGAGTTATGATGATAGAAAACTGAATGGTCTGCTGTACTGCGAAGCATGCCAAACTCTTGAACAACAGAACTAAAACGGCCAAACCATGCTCGAGGAGATTGTTTCAAGCCATATAGAGAACGGCGTAACCTGCACACTAAACCAGACTCCCCCTGAGCAACAAAACCAGGAGGTTGCTCCATATAAACTTCCTCAGCAAGATCACCATGAAGGAAGACATTTTTAATATCCAACTGATAAAGAGGCCAAGAACACATAGCAGCCATGGAGAGAAGCAAGCGGACAGAAGCAATCTTGGCAACAGGGGAGAATGTGTCACCATAATCAGAACCATAAACCTGAGTATAGCCTTTAGCAACTAAGCGGGCCTTAAGGCGATCAACCTGACCATCAGGACCAACCTTAACTGCATAGACCCAACGACAGCCAACTGTAGATTTACCAGAGGGTAAAACAACAAGATCCCAAGTGCCATTAGAGTGCAGAGCATCCATTTCATCCACCATTGCCTGTCGCCAGCCTGGATGGGAAAGAGCTTCATGGGTGCTCTTTGGAAGAGAAACAGAGGATATAGCAGAAACAAAAGCAGAATAGGGTGAAGATAATCGATGATAACTCAAAAAATTGTAAATAGGATGAGGATTACGAGTAGAGCAAGTACCTTTCCGAATAGCAATGGGTAAATCATCAGGAGAAGGCAGAGCCGGGGCAGGAGAAGCCGAAGGGATAGGAAGTGAGTCAGCAGGTGCCTCAGCAAAAGGGAGAGGAGCAGCGACACGAGGGCGACGATGATAAACCTGAAGTGGTCGAGGAGGCACAACATCAGATGGGGAGACAATGGGAAGAGGCAAGACTTCAGAAACAGGAAGAGACTCAGAAGTGGTGGAAAAGAATGGTGAGTCCTCAAAGAAAGTGACATCAGCGGAGATAAAGTATCGATGAGTCTCAAGGGAATAACAGCGATAACCCTTCTGAAGTCTGGAATATCCCAAGAAGAGGCACTTCATGGCTTTGGCGGAAAGCTTGTCCTGTCCAGGAGTGAGAATATGAACAAAACAAGTACAACCAAAGACACGAGGAGGAAGGAAATAAAGTGGTTGGTCAGGGAAGAGAAGGAAATGAGGAATCTGATCATGTAAAACAGAGGAGGGCATACGATTAATTAAATAACAAGCGGTAAGAACAGCGTCCCCCCAAAAACGAAAAGGAACATTACTATGGAGGAGGATAGTACGAGCTGTCTCAACAAGATGTCGATTCTTGCGTTCAGCTACCCCATTTTGTTGAGGAGTATGAGCACAAGAAGACTGATGAAGAATCCCATTATGAGACATAAATGAAGTAAATGGAGCTGAAAAATATTCCCTGGCATTATCACTGCGTAACACACGAATAGAAATATTGAACTGGGTCTGGATTTCAGCATAAAATTTCTGGAAAATAGAGAATAACTCAGCTCGATTTTTCATTAAAAATAACCAAGTACATCGAGAATAGTCATCAATGAAAGTGACAAAATACTGAAATCCTAAAGTAGACGCAGTCCGACAAGGACCCCAAACATCAGTGTGGACAAGCTCAAAAGGAGACTTTGCCCGATTATTCAAACGCTTTGGGAACGAGACACGAGTATGTTTCCCAAGCTGACATGACTCACACGAAAGCGACGACAAAGTGGAAAAACGAGGGACCATCTTCTGGAACTTGGAGAGACTAGGGTGGCCCAAACGACTGTGAATGAGGAGAGGAGCATCAGTGGAAATGCAAACTGTAGGAGATGAATCCGAGGTGAGGTGATAGAGGCCTTGAGACTCACGTCCTATGCCAATCGTCTTCCCCGTACTCCGGTCCTGCAAGGTCACAAATTTATCAGAAAAGGTAATAGAGCAATTAAGAGTACGAGTGATTTTGCTGATGGAAATAAGATTAAAAGGACATTCAGGAGTATAAAGGACAGAAGTGAGAGGTAGAGAAGGCAGAGGAAGGGCCAAACCAATACCTTTAGCTACAGTTTGAGAACCATTAGCTAAGGTAACAGTAGGTAAATCAGAGGTAGTAGTAATAGAGGAGAAAAGATCCTTATTACCAGATAGGTGATCAGAAGCTCCAGAATCTAGAATCCAGGGTCCAAGAGAAGATGTGTGGGTAAGGCAGGCAGAAGCATTACCAGGCTGGGCAACAGAGGCAACAGAAGCCTGAGATGCCTGAGATGCGGAGGAGCTCGGAGGCTGAGGCAGCTGAGAATCAGAGGACTGGGCCACATGGGCAGTGCGAGGAGGCCGTCCATGTAACTGATAGCAACGATCGCGAGTGTGGCCAAGTTTATTGCAATAGGTGCAATGAGGACGTTGGCCTCTACCTCGGTTACCACTGCGTCCTCCTCGAGAGGTAGTGTGAGAAACTAACACAGAAGAATCTGAAATGCTATCAGATGGCAAAGTCTGAGTGGACGAGATACGAAGGAGGCGAGCAAACACATCATCCAAGGACGGAACTGATGAACTACCAAGAATTTGATCGCGGACAGGCTCAAGATCCGGACGGAGGCCAATAAGAGTAAGGACCATGAAGAACTTATCAAGCTGTGTTTGTTGAGCCCCAACATCAGGAGTAAGAGGCATCACAGTCAAGAACTCCTCCTTAAGAGAGGCAATCTGGCCAATATAAGTAGATAGATCCAAGTCCTGTTGGCTGATATGGACAATAGCAGAAGCCACCTTATAAAGACGCTGGATATCATTCGTGTATAATCCTTTGGCCTGAGTCCAAAATTTAAAACAAGTTTTGTAGGCCCGAAGATGAAGAAGGATCTTGGGATCAACGGATTGCCATAATACACTACATAACTGGGCATCTATCTTTCTCCACTGTACGCGCTCAACCTCAGGGATATCTGCCTCCTGTGTAACCAAGTGATCCTCATATCCTTGTCCCATAAACCAAAGTTCAACAGAGGCAGACCAAGAAAGATAATTTTCACTGCCAACCAATTTCTCCGAAGTAATCATAGGAGATCCAGATATGACAGAGGAAAAAATGGAAGTTTTAGTAGCCATATCCACTTATCTGGAGAATGAAGTATATTTGGATCGAAGAGAGCCCTAATACGGCTTCAGATGCGGCTGAAGAAGGAAAAACCGAAGAATCGCCCGTGTGAGAGACCAAATGGAAAAGAAAAACAACCGTGGCACCACCGGAAAGGTAGAAGAACACTTCCCAAGGCACGTGCAGGGATTGGGGTTGAGAAAAAATAGCCGGAGGACGCCGGAAAAACTGTTCGGAGGGCCGGCGGAGGCAAAAGAACCCCAAAAGAGGCACGTGCAGGGCTCGGATGGCAGAAACAGGTATGAAGGGTGGCTAGTCGGCGTCAGGCGAGGCTGGAGGAGGAAGCGCGTCGCCGGAAAGTGGCTCACGCGCCCTCACGCGCCGGCGCGTGAGATGCAGTCGCCGGCCGGAAAAACGCGCGTGGCCGGCGCGTGGGTGGTTTTCTGGCTCCGGTGCTTTGGGAAAAATTGGAGATCTCCTCCAGGCGCTCCTTGCGGTGTGGGAAAAAGACGTCGCCGGAAAAGTTCGCCGGAAAAGTCGCCGGCGGTGAATGTTTTCTGACGACGATTCGACCGACCGGAAAGCTTTGGGGTCTGGGGAAGGTGACTGGAATGAAACACGGTCACAGGAAGGTTTCCCGGAATTGATGACATAGGGAAACTGAAAAGAATTAGGTTTTCTCCCTTGGCTCTGATACCATGTTAAGAGAGAGAGAGAGAGAGAAGAAAAACCTTGATTCTCATTCATTGTGTCTACTTACAATTAAGAAAATATATATATACAAGGTTAGGAGTCCTAACTACCATACATGTGACCTATATTAAAAAGGAAACATTGTACACTATAAATTCATTATATTCAACAATAATAATAAAAAAAAATAAAAAAAAGATGAGCAACACATTTTTTTTTCTTTCTTTATTTATAACTAGGTCCAATTTTTATAAATGTTATTTGGGTTGCTATATAAACATTAATTCCCAGGATACCCACATGCCATAATAGAAAAAGAAATGATGGGGATTTCAAATTTTCAACTTTAACTAATCACTAAAATTGAAATCTCATATCAATTGCATTCTAGGAATTTGCTTAACAGAATTATGATTGTCAATTACAAAGTTTAGATGCACTGAACCTAATCCATCCTAGTTATTTAATAAGTTGCAAGGGAATCAAGGTTGTTATTGGTAATTTTACAGGAGTCAGACAAAGATATGTTCTGGATTAAATAGATAGTATTAGATCATTGCTGAATGTAAGTTTACTACTGATACTGTGCATCTAAAATCCAGGATGTTTGGTTCTTATGACCAATGGCTGATGATTCTCTTGTATGCTTATCACTGTCTGTTTGAATTAATAACAGGTATGGCCAGTTTGACAGTGCGAAAGAAACTTTTGAAGTCATAGCAGACATTGAAAGCATGCTTGACCTATTTATATGCCATCTCAACCCCAGTGCCATGCGGCGTCTTGCACAGAAACTGGAAGAAGAGGGCACTGATTCAGAATTGAGGCGATACTGTGAAAGGATTCTACGAGTCCGATCCACTGGATGGACCCAAGGCATTTTTGCGAACTTTGCTGCTGAAAGTGTGATTCCCAAAGGACCTGAATGGGGGGGTGGGAACTGGGAAATCAAAACTCCCACCAACATGAAAGCTATACCTCAGTGGGAGCTGGCTGCAGAGGTGATGCCATACATGAAAACAGATGATGGTTCCATCCCGTCCATTATTGCAGACCATATTGGTGTCTACCTGGGGTCAATTAAAGGAAGAGGCAACATTGTAGAAGTAAGGGAAGATAGCTTGGTCAAACCTTTTACACCTGCAGGTGGTAACATCAAGGAAAATGGACTTCACACATCTCTAGCAAAATCTATGTCTAATAAGTCAAAGGAAGTGCAAGCTGGTGACTCCCTGATGGGTCTGGAAACCCTTACCCAACAAGTTTCTGGTTCCACTTCTGCTGATGAACAGGCAAAGGCTGCAGAAGAATTCAAGAAATCGTTATATGGTGCTTCTGCTGATGGTAGCAGCAGTGATGAGGAGGGAGTATCAAAACCTAAAAAGTTACAAATTAGAATACGTGATAAGCCAGTTACTTCTGCTGCTTTAGATGTTAATAAAATCAAAGAAGCCACAAAGCAGTTTAAACTTGGTGAAGGTTTCGGACCACCCATGAGTAGAACCAAGTCATTACCTGGTGGACCCCAGGATATCGGCATGATTTTGTCCCAGCCTACTCCTCCAACCACTGGAACTCTGACAGCTCCAACATCATCTGCCCCTGTTGATCCTTTTGGCACTGAAACACTAATGCAACCTGCACCATTGTCACAACCAGGTTCCATGCTTACAAGTATGGGAGTTGTGTCTGGACCCATCCCAGAGGACTTCTTCCATAATACAATTCCATCTCTTCAGGTTGCAGCTTCACTGCGTCCTCCTGGGAGTTATCTTGCACAATATCAGGGGATTGAAGGCAACAAGGTTACACCTAACCAGGTTAATGCACATGTAGCTGATGTTGGTCTTCCTGATGGTGGTGTCCCACTACAAGCCACTCAACAACCTGTTATTCCTCTGGAATCCATTGGACTGCCAGATGGTGGTGTCCCACCACAAGCCATGGGTCAGGCTGCTGGCCTGCCACAACCCATGGGTCAGGCTACTGTCCCAGCTCAATCCATGGGTCAGGCTGCTGGCATGCCACAATCCATGGGTCAGGCTGCTGTCCTACCACAGTCTGCAAGTCAGGCTTCTCAGATGCCAATCTCCACACAGCCTCTTGATCTCAGTGCACTTGGAGTTCCAGGTTCTACAAATTCAGGCAATCCTCCTGCACGTCCTGTTTCTCCACCAGCATCTGTACGTTCCGGACAAGTGAGTATCTTTCCTTCTTTTTTTTCTTTTTTTGTCTAATAGCTTTTTTTTTTTCAAAAGCTGTTTCTTTTCCCCTTTTTTTTTTTTTTCATATTCCTCTTTTTGACCTGTCATAATTTTTCAGTTAGTGAAATTTAGAAGATAGAAACAACCCAGGTTTCAAAAATTAAGACACCCAGAACTATGTTATGTGATGATCATTTCATATGGCTCTAGTACACAAGATCAATGGTGTAGATGAACCACACTTGCAATTCCTCTACTGAAATTGGTTAACTAGATTGGCTGATGCCAGTCACATCATCATCATACTATTATTATTAGTATTATTGTTATTATTATTAGTGAAATTTCGGTTAGTGAAATTTAGAAGTTAGAAACAACCCAGATTTCAAAAATTAAGATACCCAGAACTGTGTTGTGTGATGATCATTTTCATATGGCTCTATTACACAAGATCAGTGGTTTAGATAAACCATACACTTTCAATTTATTATTGTTGTTGTTGTTGTTATTGTTTTCGTTCTTGTTGTTATTGTTATTGTTCTTGTTGTTATTATTATGTTATGATAATAATATATATTTTTTTTGGTGAAGATTATTATTACACATTCACTAATTTTTGTCATAGATGATGACACATGGATGAACATGTGAGATTTTAAATTTTAATTATTTTATTTTTCTAAGTTTAAAATGGGAGTCACTAGATACATGGTTCTGTTTCTTTTAAGAAATTCTTGATTTTATCCTCATAGTCTGAAACTTCATAAGCATAAGAAAAAAATAAGGGTATATGTGAAAGGTTACCATTCTTTACTGTCTTTGAACCTTTTTTATTTTTTTTTTTTTTTTGTTACATAGTAAAAGATGTTAAAAGTTGTACATATTTGTTTCATAATTCTAGGTAGGGTACAGTTACTCTTCTTTTAAGATGTGGAAGTTATGAAGTCAAAGCTTAAAAATATTGTTCTCCAGTTTCTGTATGTGTGGGTCAAGGCTGTTGGAGGAAGAAATGCTTCTCTGGAATTTTTAAACAGTTTGGATTCTCATGGTTAGAGGAATATTGTAGTTCATGCAGTCCATTTCTCTTTTCTTTTTGTTTTCTTATGTTTTCTCAGGTGTTTCTTGCATGCATCCCAGGGGTGGAGCCAGGCAGTGCCCAGGAGGGGCAAATGATCCCCTGAAATTTTGATAAAAATGTTAGGGGTTAATGGGATTTGATCTCTTGACCTTAAATTCTGAGAAACCTAACTGCCTACCACTAGAATGTGCAAGTACTTTGATGTTATTTTGCCCCCCTTGACCTATTTTCTGGCTCCGCAACTGATGCATCCCATATACACGTTTTGCCCTCCTTAGTTTTCTTAGTAATATACTAGACCCTTTCTTTGCTTTAAAAAGGAAAAAAATTGAAGTATGGTAAAATCAACAACACCCAAGGGTGTTGAAATCCATTCTTGTATTCATTAACTAGAATAAACAATCATATATCAACCAATAAACTGTTTTAAGAAAAGTGATATATTTTTCCTAGGTTGACTTTCTGTTTTTTCTGCCTTTCCATTTTTTCCAATAACATGAATTGAAAATTAGTGAGAGAGTGAAAGAGCCATTAGAAAAGATTTATAAGTAAAGCAGATAAGTTTTCTTGTTTTCTACTTGGGAGATACAAACTGAATGTTATGTTCCATTCATTTTCGATGTTTCAATAAAGCGTATTTTTCTTTTCAGGTAATATGGGACATTAATTTCACCTAGTTTCATGAGAACTTGTAGTTGTTTTGTTATTGTTATGTTGAAAGTAACTGTAACTTAAACATCACTGAGTTCCAGTTTGATATTGTTCTCCACTGAGGAGCCCTCATGAAGACGTAGCTCATCTGAAATCAGCAATCTGATTTTTGTCTGCCAAAATTCCATGTGCCTATTGGCTGTTCTGCATGTGCTATGTTTGTTGGGCCTTTTTTTTCTGATCTAGGTTCCTTCATTCTCCTCCCTTACTGGTTTCCTTATAACAGGTTCCACGTGGAGCTGCTGCATCAGTCTGTTTTAAGACCGGAATTGCTCACCTTGAGCAGAACCAACTTTCTGATGCATTATCCTGTTTTGATGAAGCTTTTCTGGCACTGGCCAAGGATCAATCTCGTGGAGCAGACATTAAAGCTCAGGCCACCATCTCTGCTCAATATAAGATTGCGGTAACTCTTCTTCAGGTAAATCCAAACTCCAAACAACTTAATGAGTGCAAGCTCATTTCTTGAGCCCAAGGGTGTGCACAAATATCAAACACACCTGTTGTTTCTGTTAGGACAGCTTTTCTTCTATGGATGTGGCACCTATGCATGAAAACCTAGGGTAACTGTCTATCAAAAGAAAAAAAAACTAGGGTAACTGACCCTGTGGGAGTTTAGACTGGATGAGTTGAACCATCTAATTTCCCTTCTTTTTTTTTTCTGGAGTTTGAAATTCTGTGGCTTTAAGTTGCTGTCTGATGTTGGTAGATTATTCTTTTCACTTGCACTTTTTATCCGTGTTTACTATGCTCAGTAAACATCAATCTTGAGCAAAGTAGCTTCATATTGGAGTCAAGTCTTAGGAATTTAGGAGAATAGTATCTATGTTGGTGGAGTGTGCTGTTATACTGGTCACAAGGTGGTTGAATTGAACCAAACTTAATTCCAACATGACTGGTGGATGAGTTTGGGCAAGCATTTTTAGATGCAGGGTTGGGATTAGGTACAAAAGGTCCCAACTTGATTTGTTAGATGCAGATTTTGGATTGCCTTGAACATTTCCAAATCAAAGGTAAGCATTAGGCTTGGTTGAAGTATTAGGAGTGGCACACAAGAAAGACATGGCATGAAAGATGTGATTAAAATAAGTGTTCAAGAGAAGTACATTAGACAACTACCATGATTGTGATATGTCAAAGGAGTTGTGTGCATCATGAAGACATATCACATAGAGGTGGAAGATTGATTTGATGAAATGTCAACCAAGATTGAGGTTATTGAAAATTGAAAAGAGTCTCAAATTCGTAATTGGTATATATTCCTTTGGCGCGCACACACACACACATATATATATATCATAGAGCATTTTATATATTAGTAATTTAGTATTGATTTGTAAAATTAGTTTCCTTATAAAATAAGGAAAGTTGTTAGAACAATATTCTAAGTCATAACGAAAAAACTATGAGATAGAGATGGACATGTAAAGTCTATACTGAGTAAGTAGAGAGATATGAGGAAGAGTGGGAAACACTCGGTAGAGTGAGGTCTCATAATTCAAAGAGTACATTCAAGGAGTAGGGAAATGTAGGATATTTTTAGGGCTCAATAGTTGTATTTGTTTCTATGTGTCCTCTATAATATTTTCTATGGTAGTATAGAATGATTCTCTCTCATCCGTGAATGTTGACATGATTGGTTGAATCATGTTAAAAACACTCATGTACTTTTATGTGTATTAATTTTATCTTTGTGTTATTGCATTAATATATTAGAATTGAAGCTTTCATTGGTACAATAGGTGGTATTAGAGCTTTTTTTTTTCAACATAAGAAGTGGTATCCATAGATGAAAATATCGGGATATATAGGCTATATATCGTCGATATATCATGTATCGGAGAAGGTGGAAACAATATATAGGTAAGATATATCGACTGACGGAAATATCAGTAAATATTGGTGAATATCGGCGATATAACGGTGATATATCGGTAATCACAGATATAATAGCGATACAAGTAAAAAATTGGCTTTAAATGGAAAAATATCATTGAAATTTCGGAGATATATCGGTGAAAAATTGGTGAAAAATTAAATTATTATAAATAAGTTCAATTTTAATTTCCTCATAATCTATTTTGTATACTAATTAAATGTAAAAATATTTTTAAATAAAAATATTGTGTCAAAATACCTCCCATATTTTTAAATGAAAATATTTTGTGTCAAAATGTACTAATATTTTTAAATAAAAATCAATAAATACATTTAAATCACATAATTGGTACATTTGCAATAATTTAGTTTTAAATTAATAATTTTATTTTAAATTAATAAATACATTTATTTGCTCTTTGAGGTTTAGGCTTCCTTGTATACATCCTGTATGCTTTGTGGCTATTTGCCTTTTGATAATATACTTCATGTTTATTTAGCAAAAAAATAATAATAATAATTTTATTTTATTTTGATATTCAAGTGTAATAATAGTCTATTGAGAATAAATTAACTTAGTACATTTTTAAATTAGTAGAACATTGAATTTAAATTAGTGCATTTTTACAATTAATTATTTTCAATAGATGTAAGTAAATTAACTTAGTATAGTAATATATTTGAATCACATAATTAGTATATTTATAATAATTTAGTTTTATAATGAGTACACTTACAAAATTCACATTTCTTATCAATCAACATGATATAATTAAATTTAATATCCCAAATCATATCATACATATATCAATTTCTTCAATAAAACAACTTTAAAATGTCTACTATACTTCTAATTTCATTTCTAAGAGTTTTTTTTTACATTTCATGAGTTTTGATCAATTTTTGATCCACCAATATTTTGTTTTAAAATATCCGTCGATATATCCGTAAAATTCAAGTACCGATATACCCGTGATCACCGTTATATCCGTGATTACCGATATTTTCATCTTTGGTGCTATCACAACTTCCACTAGTACAAATGGTATTAGAGTTTTTGGTAGCATAACAATTTATTCATAAATTTTATGAAAAGTGAGATGTTGGATTTCTTCATGGAATTCCATTGCAATAAGTCTTTTGAGAGGATCTTAAATGCTACTTTCTTGGTGTTGGTCCTAAAGAAAGGAGGTAATGTCCCTTAGACTTATTACCTAGTGAGGGTTTTGTGTAAGCTTCTAGTAAAGGTATTGGCAAACAAGCTGAAAAGAGTGGTAAGGAGGGAAAGTGTTGTTTGGACCTCAGAGGCAAATTTTGAACATAGTGCTTATTACTAATAAGGCACTTGTTCAAGGTTGAAAAGTTCTAGACTCTATGTTGTTTGCAAGTTAGATGAGAAAGCCTATTGACCATGTTAGTTGAATTTTCCTTTTATTAATGCCTGGAAGCATAGGCTTTGGTAACAAATGGATTGACTGGATTCGATTTTGTATGTTAAGAATGAAGTTCCTTGTATGTTAAGAATCAAGCTTAAGGGGTTTAAGGCAAGGGAACACTGTTTTCCCTATCTATTTGTATTGATGATGGAGGACTTTAGTTATATGTTAAGATGGGCTCTGGAACATGGTTAAAATTCAGGTTTCATGGTGGGGGAAGGGCTGGAGGTTTCTCACCTTCCTTTTTTTAATGGCACCCTTCTTTTTCACGAACCTTGTGTGGAGCAATACTTATTTGAATAGTTTTGAAGTTTCTTCATCTAAAAGTTTATTGGGAGAAAAAACAAATTAATTCCCATAGGAGAGGTTTGAAGTGTAGTGGAGTTCACTTATTGAGTTGTGGGGTAGTTAACTTGCAAACCACTAATACAGGTCTCCTATTACAGCTCTCTGTTCAAGTCTTTGGCAGCTAGGTAGTAGAGGGGTTTCATAAAACAACAGAAAATCATTAATAAACAAAATATGCAAGATCCATATTCCTTCACCCTCACACCCCTCCACCTTGAAACCATTGAAAAAACCCCTTTCTGGAATCCTAGCGATGATGCTGCTCTATACCTCCATGATGAAAAGGAACAAGTATCTGAAACAGGGATCCTCTATCTCAAACCGTCCAGTTCTTAAAATAAAATAAAAAGAACACTATTTCTTTTTACCAATACCATGAAAAAACACATCACGGAAATGCAAAACCAAACACATCTTTAAATACAGAACCTTAGCCAACCAAGCAATTTCCTCCTAAAACTTGTCCTGTTCCTCACTGTAAGCAAAAGCTTTCAATTCACAAGCTCTCCAGCTATCTTATTTTTCAATTTGGGTCACTACTCTTGTACTTGCAATTTTGGTTCTCAATTCAATGACGTCATTGACAACAAGAACTGCATCCAAAACCTGCCAATTCTCAAAAAAGTGATGATGCAACTTGGGGACCACCTTCACAATAACCACCTTCAACCTATCAACTAAAATTTTCACCAACAGCTTATATAGGCTCCCCACTAAATCAATAGGCCCAAAATCCCTAATGTCATTTCCTTTACTTTCTTGGGAAATAAGACTATAAAATTGACTTTTAAAACCACCAAGACTGGTACAACTCAACCAAGTTGTAGGATTAGCCATGCCCATTACCAAAATGGTTATGGAGTTTGAATATTTTGTTGGCTCAGAAAACAACTCAGTTGAATTGCAGGTGAATTAGTTGTCTCGGGACAATTTTGTGATGACTCCAAGATGACTCTGAGAGGATGTTGAGACTAAGCAATTCAAAGGCAGTGATGTCAGAGAAAAGGGTAGTGGAAAAGAGAAGAAGAAAAGTTATAGAAATGAAGAAGATTGAAGTAGAGAGGAGTATGTTTGGATCTTTGAGATCTGTTTGCATCTTCATCTACAGATGGATCTTTAAGTTGCTTTTTATGCCAATAAATTTTACAAAAAAACTAAAAACAAGAAGCATGAACCCTGATTATATGTTGAATGTTTCATCATTGTTCATTGTTATATTTGTTTTTCTTGTGTAATTTGAACCTGTGTCCTTTTCTTTTAACTTGAAAGTTGACCCTGAGGTGTATTTAGTCAACAACCGAGTCTAACCTAACCCAAGCTTGATTATGCACCTCAAACACTAGGCTGGATTGCATTATTTGTTAGGGTTGGGCTTCAACCCAACTCTGCTCAAATTGCAGCTATACCAGCAATCACCCCATAATAATTGATGTGTGCTTATTTCAATCTTTTCACCAAAGATTTTAAATGAAATCAACTTTATTTCCAAGTTCTGTTCTATCTTCCTGGCCTTGACCATCTCCTGATTGTGTATACATTGAATGTATCATTGTTCAACTTCTCATAATTGGTTTCATTGCAGGAAATTGGACGGCTGCAGAAAGTCCAAGGCCCTAGTGCGATCAGTGCAAAAGATGAGATGGCAAGACTGTCACGTCATCTGGGTTCATTGCCTCTTCTGGCAAAACATCGCATAAACTGCATTCGAACTGCCATTAAAAGAAACATGGAGGTGCAGAATTATGCATACTCAAAGCAGATGCTTGTTCTCCTCCTCTCCAAAGCACCTCCAAATAAGCAAGATGAATTGAGAAGCCTGGTTGAAATGTGTGATAAGAGAGGTTTATCCAATAAATCCATTGATCCTTTGGAAGATCCTTCCCAGTTCTGTGCTGCCACACTAAGCCGTTTGTCCACCATTGGATATGATGTTTGTGATCTATGTGGAGCCAAATTCTCAGCTCTCACAACTCCAGGATGTATTATCTGTGGTATGGGAAGCATTAAAAGATCAGATGCGCTTGCAGGACCTGTCCCTTCACCTTTTGGCTAACATCAAAATTGGGACAACTTTCCTCTTGCGCTAATCCACCAGGGAATTTTGCCCCTCCTGTCGTAGGGGGCCCTCTTCTCCACGGGTCCTACCCCAAAATGAAAATCTCTCCAAGGGGTTAAAATAGCAGCTACCAGGTGTATATTATAATGATTATGTTTTGCGGGAAAACAGGTATATACGTATTACTTTGTATTCGAGGCTTTTGGCTCTTCTTTTTGTTTTTTTTTTTTTTTGTGTTGTAAATTTCTTTGTGAACCTCATTTTTTTTCTTGCAATATACTTCATTGTTTTGGCTTGGCAGTTCTTGTCGTTACTATTTTTCACCTGATTTCAGTATCTGTGTTTGGTTATCACCGTCTTCCTCCGTCTATATTGTAACTGAAGCAATATTAATGGTAGGGATGCCAGTGCTAACCGTAGGATTGGAAAATGACTTGAATTGCAAACACCTGGTAAGAACTTGGTTTGCCTCTTTTGATGACGAGCAACAAGATTAACAAACTCCTGCTGAGAAGAATACGCGCCCAGTGAACCTGCGATCTGAATGGCAGTTCTAATTATAAAATAAAAGAGCTCTGTTTCCAAACAAGTATGTCCATCTTCAATTGTAATCTTATTTTGGAAGGTTGCATATGTCAGAATAGTTCTCCAAAGTGGTTTTTCTTGTTCAACATATAATTAAGGGGGAGGATGTTGGTGAGCAGCCTTTCATGGACGGAAAGCTCTTTCTTAATATTGAACACCATTTTTAAGGACTACACAAAACCCAGCTAAACAGACCTTGAATGATGTCACAGCAGGAATCTCTCAGAGGTGCAAATCAAATCTGAAGACCTCTTACGGCTCTGGTTAGCTTTCTTAATACTAAGACATGGCCGACTTTCTCATAATTTTTATACTACCAAGCCAACTCACAGCTTGTGGGAAAATATTTATGGTTGTGTTCAAATATGTTTAGAATGGATTCAAGTATCCCATGATCTTGATATCATTTATGAAGAAATGAAATATCACAAGCTATTCAAGAGACAGTATCTTTTGGGATACAGGGATGGATCTTAGGACATGCCGTAACCAGGCTGGTGGATAGCTTTAGTAGTAAACGCCCTAGTTACCCCCATGCACCCAGATGGTGGTCAGTCATCGGTGGTCCCAATCTGACATGGCAAGACCACCCCGGTGCGAAACAAGGAGCTCAAGTACTGGACCTAATCACAAGCCATTGTTGTTGAAGAGTCAGGTTAATAATAGAGTACCACCGGAAACTACTGTAGACTGCACCATCAAGTTTGCACGTCTTTCCAGTTCCCACACCTTAGAGAAGAGCTGGACCATTCACTTGTGTCTAAACTTTGATAGCATGGGACAAAGATAGATCCAGTGTTTCATGTGGTACACACGTAAGGTTGCTTCATTGTGTCTACCAGCTTACATCTCTACGATTTTGTCTTTATTCACCTACTCCTTTTACCAAAATCTTCAGTGTTAGTGGATCAAGAAGAATGCCTTCCATGTGTGAATGGGCGTGGGCATATATGCACGTCCGCATGTGTAAGAGGGAATGGGGGGTTTGGCTTTCAAGATCGATTGGTTGGTGAAAAGAAAATGAGCTGGAATAAGACAAAAATGGTAGGCACAGTGCCACCACTAGTTCTCTGCAGGTGGAAGCTGAATCATGCCAAAGATAAAGCAGCTATCTATCTCCGCTCGCATTCTTCCTCGTTTTCAGCATCATTATCTACATTTTCTTCTTTTAGCCATATCCACTCCGGAGTTCAAGGTGAAAGACGATGTCAAAGAGGCACCGCATGCTCTTCTATAAGGAGATACCTTTTCTAGGATTTTGTACAAGGGACATGGTCTAGGCAAAGGTAGTTTGGTTTCATATGCTGTCACTGAAGCTTATGATCCAAGGGCAGGTTTGGTCACGCGAACGTCTGAAGTCTGAACCAGGAATCCTAGCCTTTAAGAGGAGTTTAGTCTATGCCCCTTCATATATACAGCATATTGTTTATCAGTTGCACAGTGCAACCTGGAATGGATCAAAACCTACAAGCCAGAACTGATTATATGGGTGGATTTTAAAGTTACTAATACCTCTCTCTCTCTCTCTCTCTCTCTCTCTCTCTCTCTCTCTCTCTTTAATGACAGAAAATCTTTGCAAAATAATAATAATAAACCCAAAATTAAAACTAAAATGGGTTACGGAATTTCAATGCAGATTTCCTCTTTTATATCTCGAAGTCCACAAAGTTGGATGAAGGCATCATTTCAGATTCATATTATGCTCAACAATTTCATTGCCAACAATATTTGTTTAAATCAAATAAAATTATGAAATAAATTCTAAAATGAAACAAGAAATATAAAATGAATTAACTAGAAGACATCATCATCTTTCATGTGCTCTCCCCCCAAAACCAAATAGAATGAACCAATAGCAACTAAAACCCATTTATGGGAGAAAATTGTATCTCTCCAGCAGTTCCTTACATGGGCTAGATCATATATATATATAGATATTTTTATAATGTCTTTTATATCCATATACAAAACCCTGATTTCAAAACTCAAAGAACTATACTGAACTGAAGGATGAGATAAGAAACAGTCTTTCACCGGTGTAAAAGGTACCTGAAACTGAAATCATATGGCATCACTTGTACCAACTGTGAAAGAGGCCCTCTTCCCCTTCTCTCGAGGCACTTAACTGCTTCATTCCGGAGGTCATCCGGGAGTTGCAGACTGATCCAATCCAGAAATGATTCAAAGTCCTTTGCGAAGTCAAGTAGATACCAATCCAACAGTTTGGGGATAATTAACTTGTTTGTTATTGAGATACCAACTGCTGCATGTAGATAGTCTCTCTTTGCCACTTCCAACTCAATTTCCACTTCAGATGCTGTGTACACCCTCACCTTCATATGACAATTCCATGTTAGCAGAAGTTTATGCATAAACTTTATTTAAATTCAAAGACAATGCTAAGGTGGCTTTGGAAATATTATTATGCAACAGTGATTGTCGGTTACAAAAATAAAATCATCAGAAAGAGCTATTTGAAAATGAATCTCTGGTGAATAAAGAGATGTCTTGTGCCAATAACAGATTTCATAATTCATCTCCATTTTTCATCAGATAGGAGGGCATTTTCCTCAAGAATGTACTTCCTGGTCAAATTCATTCCCAATCAGCAAAGTGGGGATTTATAATGCACCACACCAAATTTTCAAGATTGTTAGACCATGGTGCATACAAGATGCCATGAGGTCAGCTGCTAAAGTCTGCTGAAAGTTGTGAATGCTAAAAAACTCTCGAGGGTGGGTGCAATGCATTGCACCATCCAACCATAACCCCAACATTGCTTTGCAATCCAAATTTTGCAATGAGCATCTATTAGATAAATTCTGTTATCTGAGCAAGATGTATCCGTAACCAGGCGGATATTACTTTTCCAAACCTTAGGTGTCATCAGTGGCCGAGGAGATTTTTGGGATACGCCGTATTTTCATCATTGGGTTGGATGTAAGTACCCCCTCACAGTGCAATTAGAGTTGTATTGCAGCCTTGAGATTTCTGTAATGAGAGATGAGAGTTGGGACTTTGCACCCTATATTATATGTGTAGTATTTGAATGACCTCTCTATGAGACATATCTATTTTAATCACATAATTCTTGTTTCATGCTGTAATTGCACTTTAATTTCCTTACAGTTACCAGGTTTGATGATTTCAGGGCCAGGCACCCAACCAAATCGAAAAGAATTGTCCTCTATAACTGGATAGCCAAATCTAATATTAGTTAAATTACAGAGGGAAGACAGCTACGCAGGAGAGTGCAAGGTACCAAGGTTCGACCACTCCCCAACAATGGCTGGATCCTTATCTCTCATTTTGCAGATTTTAGCAGTCTAGTAACAAACGAAAAGAATCCACCATGCATTAGATACATTGCCAGATGCAGTCCGTAATAAACTGTGAGTTTTACTTACATATTTCAAGTGATAAGGCAGTCTCAAGATGAAATGCTCAATTGTAATTGATCACAGATCTCCAAATTTTATTGTTGCCTGAGACCGAATTAACTTATGTTTTTCAACACATTACCTGCATTCAGGAGATATGTCCGTAAAGTTGTTGGAAGTCACTGATCTTCAAGTGAATATCAGAGCTAGGGAAATTTTTTTATTGAATTGGAAGGCATGTACTATGTGGAGTCACACCTAATACTTGTGTACTATATGATAGTTCAAGGCATGTATTTACATTTCTAACTTCTAATTGGCCTTTTGTAATACTATACAAGAACATGAATTCAGTTAGAAAAATATGTCGTGATATTATGTTAATATGTCATATCCTATATTAATTATAATCATACAGGAGATAATAATAGAAAGCGTTAGCAATTTACTGATAACAATAACAGAATAATGACCAACTTCCTTCTCTCAGAGCTACAACCTTAGGATTTCAGACTCCCATCTCCAGAAATGCCTGACATGTGTTCATACTCTTGCCTTGTTTACGTAATTTCCTAAATGTAATAAACTTGCATTTTAAGCCATACACTTTTGAGTATTCTTTTGATTACATTTATTGGCTGAATAGCCAATGT
>JBAPGN010000965.1:0-23121 GCA_037355405.1 Vitis amurensis
GCAATTAACAAAATCAACACAGGCAACGATCTTGTTGGAAAAATTTTCCAGATGTGTTTTCTAGACATGCAAACAAGTGTAGTTACCAGGTGAAGTGGCAAAGTCTTTGAAACGTTCGTGGCTGGAAATGTGGACCACTTTGGAGCCACTAGTATATTTCATGTCCCTCACATCTTCCCCACGTTGTTTCTTGAGCTGTACCTGGGCCTCAAACATGGCCTTGCCCACTTCCTCATCTTCTGGGGTTTCTGTCATCAACACCTCATAATCTTGTATTGAAGCTTCCCATCTCCCCAACTAATAGTAATATCCAGACAACAATATCAGGATAATTTAAAGTTGATTCCATCCATTATAATAGTATTAATTTCTTCACTCATGGGAGTGACATTGGAGAGAGTTTTCACCTTAGCATTGCAATCAGCTCTTCTTAGCCTGGCTTTGCTGTAAGAGGGGCGAACACTGAGAGCCGCTGTGCAGTCCTCCACTGCTTTCTCGAATTGACCAAGCTTGGACCGACATGTGGCTCGATTACATAACAACACTGAGTTGAAGGGATCATGATCCAGACCCTCTCCATATGCAATACATGCCTCGGAGAATCTAGATGCTTTGAAGAGATCGTTTCCCTTTGCTCGAGCTGCGATCACCCCTCTAGTCCTTCTAACCACTATGCCCACCTCTTTATTATTGGAGTCAAGGCGAGCTGCTTTTTGAGCTGCTTCAAAAGCATCGTCCAATCTGTCCACCCATAGCGAATCCATGTAAAAACCCTCAATTAGGATTGCCCAGCAAAACATGACCTTTATAATATGAGAATGAATGATGTCGGTCTAATAACACTAACCTGCCTGCAGCCAAATCCACCTGGGCTCTTATCATTAATAGATTAGCATTACCGTAGGGGCCAAAGAATTTAGTGCAGTCGTCCACACTGAAATAGGGAGATGCTGCCAATACAGCATCCGCTTCTTGGTGCCTGTGGAGCTTCAACAAGGCCTCCGCTTGCAAAGTATATATCTTTATTGGATGATGACAACAACCAAACAGAACCCAGGTCAGTGAATGTATACCCAGGGCCTGATCGACATAAATAAGCCCAATTCTAGATATAGGAAAGGACTGAAATCTAATAAATTGATGGCTGACCTGTGGTGCTGAATCTGCCCCTGCAGATATGGTGTAGCCTGCTTCTTTGACTAGAGTGTTCCAATCTCTTAGCCTCCTAGCCTCGGTGCACTTGCTGAGATGGGCCTGAAGAGAATGAGCCTTGGCCATGTCCTCAGGATCAGATTCCGGTCCTGCATGTTTGAAGTGATAGATGGCTTTTTCTGCTTCTCCTAATCTGCAGACACAAATATAAAATACAACCATATGAATCACAAGCTGGAAAAAAAAATTATGCAAGAACATAAAACTGTTAAGCATTGTCTTCAGGTTAGATTCTGGGCGATTATTGGTACAAGTCTAAGAAGCTTGTCTAGTGGTTGGCAGTATCCTTACCTGAGATAGAGGTTTCCCAATCGTTGATGTGCTCTATGATAATAAGGTTCGATCCTAAGGGCTTCTCTGCACTCGAAAACTGCTTCCAGGAGCCTACCAAGGGCAGTCAATGCTGCACTCTTGTTGCTTCTGTATGAAGCCTTGTTTGGGTCAATAGAGATTGCTGCATCATACAAGGCCAAGGCTTCTGCAAATCTTCCATTCTTGTAATCTTCATTACCCATAATCTTCAATGTCTCAGGATCCATTCTAGTTGAGATAGCTCGGCAGAGGGATGAGGGAGGTTCTTTCTCTCCATTGGGTTTCTTCACTACATTCCCCATTTGGCTACTCGAGTATTTCCCATTAGGCATGGAAGTCTCTTCTCTTGCAGCTTTTGGAAGATAATCCTGCACATTATTTGAAGTGAAATTGCCTGTACCGGGTTGCCTCAAGTTACCTAAATTGCTAAACAGCATGACATTGCTGGAGGAAGCTCGAACCAATGAGCTGTTTCCCTTTGAACTCTGGTGATCAGCGATCATGGCTTCCAGCTCCCCCGATATGCCAATTGCTTCCCTTGGTACCCTTCTTCCCTGGTTAACGTAAGCCTCCCTCTGTGACATTTTCATTGCACCTGAGCGCAACGATGGTTGCATGATTGCTTCATCACTTCTTCTTCCTTGATTTTGATTATATATTGGCGGGGTCTTGGTATGACTTGGGGAAGGTCTGATGATGGGTTTATCACCTAGTCCTGATGCCGCTTCTGACGAATTAGATTGGTTGAGAAAGGAGGTTTCATCGGAGCTGCTGCCTCGTCGCCTCTTTGAACTGGGAGTGCCCGAGACCCTGCTGATATTAATGCTGTTCATCGAGGGCAGTGAGCCTGTAGAGGTTGCTCTTCTCAACCAGAAAGTTCGCCGTCCAAAAACTGCATTCAGCAAGCCACAGCCCGAACTCTTATTTGGCGACGTGTCTACCATTTCCGTCACCGCTCTGTAACCCTTTCCTCTAAATTCTTTCTGACAGTGCTGAGATGGAAAGGGAATGATATCTTTCTAAGCTCTCATGGAGAAAAGTGTTGGCTAGCTGGTGGAAACGGAAACTTTTAGAAGAAAATGATAGGTGAGAGTGAAAATCAAATACCATGGATCAATGGCAAAAGATTTTCCATGGAAACTTGATCAAGTTGAAAGCAACAAACCAAGAGAGACGATCAAACCCATGCTGATAGACAAACTCAAAGAACCCATGCTGGGAAAAGGAAAAGAAAAGGAGAGAGGGAGAAAGAAAAGAGAGAAAGACGAAACAACCACTTGATCTTACGGCTTCCTTGGCAGGTCTCACAACATCGTGGAGTAGCTGCCAAGGAATAAACTCTCTTTTCTCGTCCCTCCTTCCGTTAGATAGATTAAATGAGATGGCATGGAGAGAGAGAAGTTGCAGAGAAGGATGACAATGGTTTCTATTAGAATGTACGTTGGCATTTTTTTCCCTTTCCCTTTTTTTAGGCTTTTTTGGGAATCGTTTCTACTGATTTTTGTGGGGTGGGAAAGGGGCACCTTGAGAGCCGGTCCTGGAAGAAATGAGGATCTCTAGACTATTAGAAAGAAAAGGTAGGTATTTCTATCATAAACCCATCATTTTCGGTTTGAAGTTTCAGTTATTCAATTTCCTTTTACAGCCAATATACAGGCATACACGCCCTGAGAAATGGGAGGAAGAGGAGATCACGTAGTTGAGTATGAGCGCCCCACGTATGATAACCCCACCAGCCACAAATGGGTATGCCTTTACACCTACCCACTAGGCCACTTCCTTTTCTTCTCTGCCTCTAACCTCTTATTTTGGTATCCTCCGGAGACGGGCGAATGGGTCGAGTAAAGGGTGCACCATCATAGAACCTGATGTCCTCTTTCGATTCACACGGTCGGATTGTCGATGGGAGGGGCGGAAAGGGGAGTTTTTGGCCCTTTTCCCAGAACACAATGAATAGTAACAACTCGTTTGCTATGCTGGACGATTGAAGCTGTTCAAGACTACCACCAAGCAAAAGACTAGGAATATATTTGATAATGATAATAAGAAACATTTCTAAGAATTGTTTTCAAATATTAAAAGTATTTCTTAAAACCAAGTCTCAAATTTAGCCTTGAACGGACTGAAATATGAAACTTATTGATGCAAGCTTTTGCCGTGCAATCGGATGCTTTGATGGCAACAAAAATCGTGCAAAGGCATTTTTGGGAGATGTAGCTTCTGACCTATAATTGAGAAAATTAAACTAGGAAAAATTTAAGTTGGCTCGTGCCGGTTTGTCATATCAGCACCGAAAGATGATAAAATCAGAATGAAATCGAAAAGAGAAAACGTCCTTTTATAGGTTTTTAAGCTTTTGACTTGGACTTTTTAACATTCATGTAGCAGTGGAAACTGGAAGAAGTGAGCATCCATCGCATGATCCAATGCCCTGTAGCAGCATTGTAAGACCCAATACCACATAGAAATTATCTGCTTTGCAAACTGAGAGAAAAACTTAGTAAAAAACGTGCTTCATTCCATGAGTACTGTACTCATTTGATCTCAACTTGGCAAAAATTACAGAGGAAAATTGGGTTCACAACAAGTAAATTCATCAGAAAAGTTTTTCTAGCAAGGCAGCAGAACAAATAAAGATTTAAGGCAGTCGAGAATTTGGCAAAGGACCCTTCAGATATATGGTGGTTTCTCATTTATGTTTAATCAGAAAAGCACGTGGGAAGGAAATTTTCAAAAATAATTGAACATGAGATTTCCAATATCACCACTTTGATGGAGCCATGTTCTTTTCCAATCAATTAGGGGGTCTAAACTCAATGCAAATCAAAGTGCCGGACCAGTGCTTGGTCAAGTGTGGAATTCAAATTTGAATAAAGCCACTGCTTAAAACCACTTATTAACATTTCCCCAACGTTATGAAAAACAAAATTAGAGAATCACAGCCCATGTATGAAGTTTCCATTACCCTGAAGGAGATGACGATTGTGCTGATGATGGATGGTGTGGAGCTATTGCGTTATGCTTCTCTTCACTTCCTTGAGTATTTCTTGTGACAACTCCTCTGCATTGTACTCTACACCAAAGCATCTCACAACCTCCATGTTTGGGTTCATCAAATACCTGTTTGTTTTCAATTGAGTTACAAAAATCCTCTTATTTCCACTCAGTGCAAACCAAAAAAGGGAAAGTAAAAGTAGTAGGGCTTACATATTGTGAGAAGATTCAACAAGATAATCATCCCCATCCTCTTCAACCTTCCTAAAATACACTCGGTATTCCTGTGCCATCTGTCTGATGGCAGCATCAGGTCCAGTTAATCCTACTATTCTTGAGTCAAATTCTGCAGTCCTTTCAAATAAGTATATGATAAGGTTAACTAAAAAAATATTGTAACTAAAACTATAGCAAAAAATTACCATTTCCTGTGTATATCTTTTAGCAGAAATAAGGGGTGGGGGAGACTGACCTGTAAGATAAGCTTGAAGTTGTGAAGGGGAATCACGCTGAGGATCTATGGTGATAAATACTGGTAGAACCCTAACATTTTGTTTTGATTCTTGTTTCAAGTAAAATACAGAACGTCAGTAATTATGCAAGGAAAACAGCTGGACATAATAGATTTGGCTCATAGAAATGTACCAACCTAAGAAATCTATTGCTTTAGCCATCATCTGAACTTGCTCTGGCCCAACATCAGGAGATGAAGTACAACCAAAGTAGAGTAGGACCCAGTTCCCTAGAAGGTTCTGCTCAGTGACCAGCTGATGCTTCGCATCAATTAGAGTAAATGGACCACCAATTATCGGCCCCAAGACAGCATTTCTCTCAGAGTTGTTACCCTGGCCTGACCAGAGAGGAATTAGGGGAAAAACAAAAGCACTGTCATTTTAGTCCATACAAAAAATAGTAAGAGAGGATTTAGAGGGAAAGAAAAGTGTCTAGCAATGTATTTTTTTCAAAGTAATAAATTTTACTTCAGACAGTTAAAACCCAATTAGATGTTTAAGAAATGATTTTTCTTGTTCCTAATTGAAATATTTGGTTCAACTAATAATGAAGATGGAAACATGTTACCTCTTAGCAGAGAACTTTTATAATGATTAAAAAATATTTCTTTTTAAATAAGAGCTCTACATATCTTTTTATGCATAGATTACAATATTAACACCTATACAAATATGTGCTATAGGTGCGTAACTAGTGGAAAAGAGTCCTGCGTGGAAACCCTAAATACACTGCTATTTAAAATATACAGTCATACTGAAGAAGCCAAATGGTAGCATTTATATAGGTTCATAGGACACATGCATCTGGAGGGCTTCCAAAGTACCCTTAGCTGTGGATCAGGTGTCAAAGCCTGCTAAGATGGACCGCGACGGATTAGGTAGGTCACTTTAGAACAAGTTTTTATGCTGCATTTGAATGACAAATAAAGATGAAAAGCCAATTTTTTGGGTGTCCTCTTTAATCAATCTGGGTCACTTGCTATTTCTGCTTCTATTGATTTTTTTTTTTTTTGGGTAGGCAAACAAGACTATATAAAAGACATCAATCAAAGAGAGGGAGGCACATGCCAAGTACATAGGAGGTAAACGAAGGATGCCAAAATAAAAACAGAAACACCTCAAACAAGCACACAAAACACCCTCTCATTAACTAACACAACCAATCAATAAAATATAACAAGGAAACATGACCATCTTGAATATATTGGCGAGTCCAATGAAAACGGATACAATAAGAGAATCCTTTAATGTTTGATCTGAGTGTTGAACTCCATCAAAGTATCTTCGATTCCTCTCTTGCCAAAGAATCCAAAACAAGCAAAGAGGGGCTGTTCTTCAAATCTATTTTCAATTTTGGCCAACAAAATGTCCATACCATCCCTTTAGCAAATCTTTCATAGAAAAAGGGAGGACCCAAGAAAAGCCAAAGAGAGAAAACAATAAATGTCAAAGATCCCTTGCATTTCCACAATGGATTAGCAAGTGATTCATTGATTGTTCTGAACTCATACATAAACAACAATGGTTAGCTAACACCCAATCTCTTCTCTTAAGGTGATCTAAGTTCAAAAATTTTTCCCAAACAGCCTCTCAAGCAAAAAAAACCTACTTTCAAAGGCGCCCAAGAGGCCCACACTACCTTCGAGGGAAAAAGAAATTCCTCTATCCAACTTTAAAGAAGAATAAAAAAATTTCACCAAGAAGTTCCAACTCTTGCTAACCTTCCAAATCAGCTTATCGTCATCCTCACTACACTTCCCAAGCATTGGAAGCCTCCAAAGTAACTCCCAAATGATATGAAGTTCCCAATCTTGAAAGTGTCTCATGAAACCTGGGTCTCACACAGCCTGCCCACTAACGACCTCTCAAGCATTCACCACCTAAACCTCTTTATTAGAAGCAAAAGAGAAACAAGACAGAAAAGGGTCCTTTAAAGGAGCATCCCCACACCAAACATCATGCCAAAATTTTGTTCTTCTTCCATTGCAAACTATAAAACTTGTGCTAACCTTAAAGGCTTCCCAACCTCCTCTTATCACCTTCCACAAGCCAACACCATAACCCTCCCTCCTTGCAAGAGAGCACCATCCTCTAGGTTCTTCCCCAAACTTTCCCACTATAACCCGTCTCCAAAGGAACTCCCTTTCCAAAGCAAATCTCCAACACCATTTTCCAAGCAAGACTTTATTAAGAAAGGACAAAACCTTAATACATAGCCCTCCCAACTTCTTATCTTTGCACATGGAAGACCACTTCTCTAGATGATGTCTTTTCTCGAGGGCTCCTCCCCCCCCACAAGAAGTTTTGTTGAATTTTTTCCAATCTTAAAGCCAACATTTTAGGAATGACAAGAAGAGACATAAAATAGATAGCCAAGCTGCAAAGTGTACTTTTAAACAAAGTAAGTCTACTACCCTTTGAGAGGTATTGTCTTTTCCAAAGGGCTAACCTTCTATGGAACCTCTCCTCAACCACATCCCACATAGAAGGGGACTTGAACGGAGCACCCAAAAGCAAGCCTAAACAAGTGGTTAGAAGCTTCCCCACCTTGCAACCCTACAATAAGGCAAGCTCCTCAACATTAGGGACCTCTCTCACAAGAATCAACTCACTCTTATCTAAATTAATTTTCAACCCTGAAGAAGCTTCAAAATAAAACAGGACCCAACTTAAGTAAATCAATTGGTATGAGTAAGGATCACAAAATAGTAGGTTATCATCTGCAAATAAGAGGTGAGAAATCTCCACACTCTCTCTTCTTCTGCCTCCTACCTTGAATCCTGAAATGAAGTGCCCCTCCTAACTTTCTTAAAAAAATATTAAGGGTCTCCATCATTAGCACAAACAAATAAGGGGATAAAGGATCCCCTTGGGCTCTTAAAGAAACCTAAAAGGTGAACCATTAACCAAGACAGAAAACCTAGTCATTCAAATATTGAACTGGATCCAATCAACCCACCTCTGGCCCAAACCCATTTTCTCCAACTAATAATTTCATAAGATAATTTAAATTAAGCAATCTTATAAAATATGAATTACCTCATGTAAGCATGAAGAAGATTAATGAGCTCATAGAGTCCATAATCAATAGTAGATGTTAATTCACAACTAAAATAAATGAATTTTGAAGTCAGCGTAGCTATGCCTAAACCCCTTGTAAAGTGTGAACTATTTCCTCAAACTGTTATGCTCTTTCAGTATTTGCGACTCTAACCTTTTTAGTGTATGCTAGCTTTTCTTCTCTTCTTACCATTCTGCTCTTTTTCTCATCACTCAATCTTCTCCTTTCTTTAAAATTTTTCTATTATTAGAACCCCATCTGCTGTCAGGAACTGAAATGTATCTTTGATACCATAACAAATGCCCCACAAAGCTAAAACGGATCTCAAATATCTCTTGGGTCTAAACATCCTCTAATCCCTAATCCCATTTGTGAAGTCTAAAATCGAGAGAAATAGAGGAGGGAGGGGGGGAAGGAAGAAAACCATGTATCACCTAGCCATAAGTTTGTATGGTAAAAAATATGCATGATGCACAACTTGTGATGGGGAGATCGTCCTTTGTGTTCTCAATTCTCAAGTTTATTCAAAATTGTCATAGTTTAAAACCTTATTATTTCATCAATTTTTAGGTCAACCTTTTTTATCAGAATTTAAACTTCCATCATAACCTTTTTTATTTTTTATTTTTTATTTTGAGATAAGAGATCTTGAAAGACATATATCCTCTTTTTCTCATTTGCATTTATCTCTATTTGTTCCAAATGCAAGAGCTTGGTCTTTATCTTCTTCAAGTTTATCTACAATAAAATCTTTCTTTTTAGTCTTGTCCAACATGCTGATCCCATTCCATTATTCCCTACTAATTTTGTTTGGAAATCACAAGTCCCATTGAAGGTCAAGTCCTTTGCTTGGTTAATGGCACACAAGAAGGTAAACAACAATGACATGCTATAGTTAAGAAGATCCTAAAAAAATCCTCAGTCTTGATATTTGTTTGTTATGCATGGAGAGGGATAAATCGATAGATCATCTTTTCTTACATTGTCCTTTGACTTTGAGACTATGGCATAGAGTATTCAAATTGGCTCATCTGGATTGGGTTCCTTCTAGGGGTATATGTGACATGACGATCATCTCATATAAAGAGTTAGGAAGATCCATTATAAGCCAGGTTTTGTGGGAAACCACTTGTCTTGCTTTGATGTGGATTGTGGGGTGGGAAACATTAGGGGTTTTTAGGACAAAGCAAGAACTTCAGAGACTCTTTAGGATATCATCCATTTCTTTGGCTTCTTTTGAGTCTCTTGTACCACAACTTTCAAGGATATACCCCCTTAATGTGATTCGACTTGGTTGGATGTCGGTGTGTGGTTCCAAGGGTGTGCTAGCCAAGCTAGCAAGGAGTGATTGGTATTTATATATTCCCATATGGGTTGTGGCACCTTACAATTGTATAGATTTACTTAGTACTTCGGAGGTCCATACTTTTTGTGTAGTTGTTTTGAGAGGATTCCGCATCCTTCTATTATACATCTTGTTACTTATCTTAATATATTCTATTATTGTTTCTCATATAAATAAATAAAAATATAGAAATTAAAAATAAAAATAAAAAAAAAACAATTTTGCCAAACAGCATATCTAAGCAAGCCCTAAACCTACAACTTGTTGCATGACCATTACAAGAAGCGATTATCAGAGTAGGACCTTTTATTTTGCCTTGCTTCCTGAATAGGATCGAATGGAAGCAGTAAGTGGTCTCACTGGAAAGTGACTTTGGCTATATTGAGGCCTTAATTCCAATGCTCAAATTTAAGGTTCTGCTATGGATATTTACCACTCCAATCTTCCTTTCATAATTTCTTTCAAAATTTTGTGAATCTTATACCCAACAAATCATCACATAGTTCAAAACCATATTTTGCTTCCCGCCTTCTACTATCAAATTTAAATTTTTTTTTTATAGGTAAATAGGAGAATATATTAAAGCGCGCTAGCAAAAGCCACAGCCAAGTACTTCTACTGTCAAATTTAATTAAGGACTTCTCTTAATAGTTTCCAGTGTCAGCACATATACATGTTCAGAGATAACCACAACTAAAATATCAATGTCCCTAAATAAGCTTAAGCTACTTATGGAAGAATGAACAATATTCCCACTACACAATTTGGTCAACTAAAGCATGGATGGTATCCTTTATCTGGTGCAGATGCAGAAAAAATATAAATTAAAATCTTACTTCAATTAAAAATATAAAAAATAATAATAACAATATAAAGAAAAAAGAACCCAAAAAACATACAAAAAAAAAAAACAACAACAACAACAAAGTTTCACCAGTCAGGCATAGAAATCCAAATCATTAAGTGCATGTTTGGGTACATTTCCTATTTTTTGTTTCTAAAAATACAAAATTTTATACAAAATGTAAGAATTCCTATATAAAAAGTAGGTGCATACCTTGTATACCTGAAAACACATTTTTTAAAATATTTAAATTTCAAGTATAAATTTTTCACTTCCACGTATTTTTCACGTATTTTGAAAAGAGTTTTTAAGGACACAAGGTAAATTTATGCTTTTTGGGTAAGTGTTCTTATATTCTGTATAAAAATTTCTATTTTTAGAATAAAAAATAGAAACTGTATTCAAACGCCACCTAACTTTCTTAATTGCAACTTCCGACACAGTAAGATAAGTAACTTAACATTTGATGATACTGGTTTGGAAAAAGGAGTACCTTTTAAAACTACCCTCCTTTCATCATTATAATGTATAAATAGTGCTCCACCAGCAATTCCCAGAAGACCAGCAGCTGGCTGCACAAATCAAAATTCTAAAAAACTGAAAAATCATCCAGAGGCCACAATCAATCACTTGATAGAAAAGGCACAATGAACTCAAAAGTCGGGACAAATCAGTATGTGGCAACAACGAGATTGGAGTAGCATACAATAATAAAAGCACTCCATGACTGAGAACCTTGGGTTTTCACAGGCACTGGAGTATGAATATCTGGCCTTCCATTGCCATACCATGATGATCTCGAGTGGCTACGACTCTGAAATCTCCTACCAAACCTACAACAGATTCACGGTCTAGTGAAAAGAAGCAGAAACAAGAAACCATGTGGACACTGCACATGCAAGGGGACAGAGAAAGATTCTACAAGAATGTATTAGTATGACACCTAAACCTCCAGATGTTGGCTTATGATATCATTTCTAAACTTAATTTATATAAGTGTAAATTAGTAAAAGTAATACTTATTATGATCATAATAAGAAATACTTTTATTCTTTTTGACACGATTTATCACCATATAACAATACTCTGTTTTTTAAATAGTTGTGCCTAAAAATTTCAAAATACTTTTTAAAATGTTTCAAAAGAACTCCATTCATCATAATAAGAAAAAGTTTCATTCCACTTGACATTTTTTATTACTATAAAATGATACTTTGATTGTTTTTTGAATATTTCCATTTAAAATTTTCAAAATAATTTTAAAAGTGTTCCAAAAGAAGTCATTTCATTCATTCCAGTTCAATGCTATAGGCAAAATCCCCATTTTTTCACATCCTTGTAGATGACTGATTGAAGACATGTTCAAATAAATAAATAAATAATCCTTTTTCCCTCACTTAGAAGAGTTTTTCCCTTATTTCCACTTTATGTTGCACTAAAGCTACGCACATAATTGATACTTTTCTATCTAAGATGACAAACCATTACGATCACAGAGGGAGGTGTTGATTTCCTTAGAGATGAAGGTGTTCGAAAGCGGGTGTTGGTTCACGATTGAATCGAAATCCTTTGAGATTTCAATTGATCAAGCAGGAGGAAGGCTAGTGGGTACGATCATGGAGAAAGGAAGAGGCTTTGTGGAGTGGATTAAATTTGGTGCTAAAAGCCCATCCCAGTTATTGGAAGGGTAAAGGGATTTTGTAACATTGCCGAAAGGAAGAAGGACTCTAAGACGTGGTTAGAAGGAGGAAGAAGTTTCTGTTTGGCACTAAGGAGGAATACAGCAGGATGCTTTTTACTTTGCTCGGTCCGCTCTACGAAAGGACGAAGGTTTTCCATTGTGTTCCCTGAAGGAAGTGGGATGGTGGGAGGGTGGGTCTTGCTAGCCAATAAACTCAAAAGTCTTGGGATTGTGCCTCCTACTGTTAGCCTTGAAGTTCCTGAAATGGTCGTCTCCTCTCAAGGTTTGACTAATAGTCCTGTTAGAGGTTTGTCTTATGCTGAAGCAGCTAAGCTTGGTCGCAGGGGAGTAGAAGAGAAAGTGTGGCTCCAAATTGGGGAGATAAATTCTTTCAGCAAACTGCAGGATTTAAGACACTGTCTTGTGGGGAAATGAGGAGAAGGGGAGCCCATTTCACTATCTTCCCTAAGAATCTGGGCCAAAGCCTTTTGGAGATTAAAAGGGAGATTCATCTTGCTTTTCTTGGAGACTTTCTCATTCTTTTTGAGTTTGAACTCTGTTCGAAGGCGGATCAGATTCTCTCAGAAGGACCTTGTTTTTACAGGAGGAAAAGACTTTGGCTAGATAAATGGGTCTTTGAGGCTGGTTGTGTCAGAGAAGGTGTGGAGGTGGGTGAAGTGTGGGTAAAGACTGTTAGGCCTTCCCCTCTTTCTCTGGGACAATGCCTTTTTCAAACAGTTTGGCAATGCTTGTGGGAGTTTTGTAACGGTTGATAAGGACACTGCTGGGTGTCAGAATTTAAACTGGGCGAGGATTTTGGTGAGAATAGTTGGTGAGAACACTCCTAGTAGCTTGCAGGTTGTGCTGCAAGAACATTGCTTTTCCATTCCTCTATGGTGGGAGTTTTCCCCTTGGGTTTCGGTAGTGGAACCATGCAGAGGTGGCCATAAGCTGAAGGTTGGGAATGACTTGGAGTGATTCACGCGCGAGGGCGAGAGTTGGGCCTATCTTCGGGTGGGGAAAAGGCCCAACAGCTTGGGGTTGGTCCAAGTGTGAAGGAGAGGTCTTTAGAGGCCTTTGTCCAGAACAAGGATTTGGGCCAAGTCATTGGGATGGGCCTACTTCCAGAGTCAAGACAGATGAATGAGCTGGGTTGTTTGACTAAAGCCCAAGGGGCCTTAGTAGGCTCTGAGGGCTCGTTTAGGAGGTTAGAAGGACTGGCCCAAATCCTTCCCTCTTTTGAAAGGGCCTTTGTGGTCTCGCAAAGAATGGTCTTGTTACAGGGAGATGAAGGCAAACCTCACGAGCCCCAGCTTTTTGTGGAAGATGTCAAGCTTGTTCTTGAGCAACGAATTCCTCTTGTTTTTTATGCTTTGAGTTCAAACGACGCATTGTTGGAGGAGGCCGCTCGCTTTACAGGTCAGATTCCCTCAGTCCTTTCTCTCAAGGGGGTCGGGTTATTCTCTTCTACTCCTTCTCCTTCTTCTTTGCCCTCCGGCGCTAAAGTCTTGGAACCCTTGGTCTGTTGGGAGGACTCGGGTAGCTTTTCGATGGTTGGTGATGCTTTGGAGCCAGGGCCTTTACGTATTGTCCAACTAGATGGCTCGGAGGTCCAGTGGCCCTCTCACCCAAGGTGTTTCGAGGATAAGGAAAGCAAGGAAGGTGCAATCAAAGGCACTTTCTTCGACGAGACTTTTGGAAGATTGCTATCATTCAGTAGATTCGTGGGGTTGCCGGTGGATGGCTTTCGAAAATGAAATCTTGACTATGTTTCGAAGTTTAGAGTGTAGAAAAATGGGCAAAATTTATGTGCAAGGAGGAAAAGAGAATTCTTTGCTTAAGTCCAGAGTCGAGAGAGGGTTATGAAAGCTAGAGTGTTCCATTAAGTATAGGTCCCCCTCAAATTCAGGAAAAAGGAGTAGGAAATTTGTTGGGGAGTGTTCAAGAAGTGTTGATGTTAATTAGAATTCTCTCTTGGAATGTCAGGGGAATAAATGATAAGGACAAAAGAAAGGTAGTGAAGGCCTTTTTAAGGTTACAAGGGGCAGACCTAGTTTGTTTGCAAGTAAACAAAATGCAAACTCATGTCGGATTCAGTAGCGAGAAGTTTGGGTTATGGTAGATTCGTGAATTGGGGAAGTGTGCACTCCAGAGGACAGCAGGGGGCATCTTAGTTTTCTAGGACTGCAGAGTGTTGGAACTTCTTGAGATGGAATCAGGGCAGTATTCCATATCGTGTTGGTTCAAAAATTGCGATGACAATTTCATTTGGATTTTTACCGGTGTTTATGGGCTAGTCCATTATTCTGAGAGAGAATCCCTTTGGTCTGAACTTGGGGATATTAAGGGTTTGTGGAGTGATCCTTGGTGTGTCGGTGGTGATTTCTATGTGGTTAGACTACCCAGCGAAAGGAGAAATTGCCTGAATTTGTCTTCAACAATGAGGCGTTTTTCAGAGGTAATTGATGAGTTGCAGTTGAAGGATCTGCCTCTAGTTAGGGGTTCTTACACTTGGTATGGAGGTTTAAATAACATATCAGCTTCTAGATTCAATCGTTTTTTGGTCTCAGAGGACTGGGAGAGTCACTTTTCCAACCTTTCTCAAAGCTTGTTGCCTAAACCCACTTCTAATCATGCTCCTATTTTGTTGGATAGAGGAGGAATTAGAGGGAAAAAAACTCTTTTCGCTTCGAAAATACGTGGTTGAAAGTGGAGGGCTTCAAAGACTTGGTCAGGAAGTGGTGGTCTTGCTACAATTTCAGCGGATCCTATAGTCACATTCTTGCTTGTAAGCTAAAGGCTCTAAAGCAGGATCTGAAAGTGTGGAATAGAGAGGTGTTTGGAAATGTCTCTTTGAATAAAAACGTTGCTCTTAGTCAGATTGGTTTTTGGGACGCCAAGGAAAGAGACTGCGGTCTCTCTTTAGAGAATAGTGAGGCCAAAAGGCAGACAGTGGAGGAAGTTCAGCAAGTGGGCAGTCTTGGAAGAGATCTCTTGGAGGCAAAAGTCAAGAGAATTGTGGTTGAAAAAAGGTGATAAAAATTCAAAGTTTTTTCACAAGATGGCTAATGCTCGAAGAAGAAAGAATTTTTTTTCTTCTATTACAGTGGATGTTAGGAAGTTGACTGAGGAGACTGAGATAAAGGAGGGGGTGGTTAATGCGTTCCATAATATTTTGTCAGAAAAAGGGGATTGGAGACCAAGTATTTCGGGGTTGCCTTTTTCTTCCTTGGATAGTGTTCAGGCGGGGCTCCTTGAGGATGCCTTTTCTGTGGAAGAGGTCCAAACTACAGTCTTTGGTTTGAATGGGGATAAAGCCCCTGGACCGGATGGGTTTACTTTGGCTTTTTGGTAATTTTCCTGGGACATAGTCAAGCACAAAGTAATGGGCTTTTTTGCTGAATTTCACAGTTCTGGCCGTTTTGAGAGAAGCTTAAACTCCACTTTTATTGTTCTCATTCCTAAGAAAGGGGGTACAGATGATTTAAAGGATTTTCGTCCTATAAGCCTGGTGGGGAGTCTTTACAAGATTCGAGCTAAAGTTTTGGCTAATAGATTGAAAAGAGTGGTGGGAAATGTGATTTCAAACTCCCAACATGCCTTTGTGGAAGGTAGACAAATTTTGGATGTTGTCCTTATAGCAAATGAGGCCTTAAATTCAAGACTAAAAAGTGCAAATGGTGGAATAATTATTTTTTTTTTTTTTGATAAGCAAGCACAATTCATTAAAAAGAGGCTAAAGAGCCCCAAAGTATACAGGGTGTATACAAGGCAGCAAAGGCCTAACAAGCAAAAAGCCAAAAAACAAAACACCCCTTAACTGGAGGCAAGCCACTCCAGGAAATCTAAAAGGGAATGCGGCTCCTCTTCCATATACAAATTAGCCCAACCCCAAATGGTGGAATTATTTGCAAGATGGATATTGAAAAAGCGTATGATCATGTGAACTGGGGCTTTTTATTAGCAATCTTGGATAAGATGGGGTTTGGGACTAAATGGGTGAATTGGATGAGGTGGTGTATTTCTTCAATCCGTTTCTCAATCTTGCTTAATGGTTCTCCTGTAGGCTTTTTCCAAAGTTCTAGAGGCCTAAGACAAGGTGATCCTCTTTCTCCTTTCCTTTTCATCATTTTAGCAATGGAGGCGTTATCTTCTATATTGAAGAGGGCTTTACAAGGAGGCTTTCTTGAGGGTTTCATGGCTGGTGGGAAGGAAGTGAGGGTGTGGTTGTTTCTCATCTTTTATTTGCTGATGACACACTAGTTTTTTGTGATGCAAGCAAGGAGCATGTGGAGGTCTTAAGTTGGGCTTTTATGTGGTTCGAAGCGATTTCTGGGCTAAAAATCAATCTTCACAAAAGCAAACCGATTCTAGTGGGGGTGGTTCCTAATTTTGAGGACTTGGCTAGGGTGTTGGGCTGTAAAGTGGGTTCTCTTCCTTCTTGTTACTTGGGTTTGCCTTTGGGAGATGCTTTCAAATCATCTCGGATTTAGGATGTAGTGGATGAGAGATTTCAAAAGCAGCTCGCTTTGTGGAAGAGACAGTATTTGTCCAAAGGAGGAAGGTTGACTTTGGTAAAGAGCACTCTTTCTAGCCTTCCAATTTACTTATGTCCTTATTTATCATTCCTCGCAAGGTGAGCCCAAGGTTGGAAAAGATTCAAAGAGACTTCCTTTGGGGGGGAGGAGCTTCTCAAAGTAAGCCGCATTTGGTGAATTGGTCCATTGTCTGCATGGAGAAAAAAGATGGGAGCTTAGGTATCAAAAACCTTTCTAGGTTGACTTCTTGGAAAATGGTGTTGGAGATTTGCTTCGGAACAAGACTCTTTATGGAAACAAGTGATTGTAAGGAAATTTGGAGAGGAAGATGGTCGTTGGTGCTCTGGCAATTCAAGGGAGAGTCATGGAGTGGGGCTTTGGAAGGCGATTAGGAAACAGGTGGATGGAGTTTAGCAAAAGGGTGGCTTTTAAGGTGGGGGATGGTAGAAGAGTGCGGTTTTGGAAGGATAGGTGGTGTGGAGAGGATTCTTTGGAAGAGGCTTTTCCAAGATTGTACTATCTTGCCTCCTCCGAGGATGCTTGGGTAGCTCAATTATGGGATCGGTCTGGGAATTTAGGTTATTGGAACCCTATTTTCACAAGACTTAACAATGATTGGGAGATGGAAGAGGTGGAAACTTTTTTCAATAGGTTACATGGTCATGCGCTTAGAAGGGAGATTGAGAATGTCATGTCTTGGAGGGTTTCAAAGAAAGATCTCTTTACAGTTAAGTCTTTCTTCTCTTCCCTAGCTCCTTGCATCGGTAGAGAGTTCCCTTCAAGCTTAATTTGGAATCCTTGGGTTCCAAAGAGAGTCAGAGGCTATCTAGCGAAGAATTCTAACCATGGATCAACTAAAAAGGAGGGGTTGGGCCTTACCAAGTAGGTGTTATTTGTGTAAAGCGGATGAAGAATCAGCAAATCATGTGTTTATTCATTGTCCCAAGGCAGCTATGATTTGGCACCTTATTTTTGCTCTTTTTGGTGTTCATTGGGTTTTGCCCAATTCTATCAAGGAAACCATTCTTGGTTGGAACGGCACCTTTGTTGGAAAGAAAAGAAAAAAGGCGTGGAATGCAATCCCTTTATGCTTATTTTGGACCTTATAGTAGGAAAGAAATAGAAGAATCTTTGAAGATACTGAATTAGCGAATCAAGCTATTTTACGGTTTTTTTTGTACATGTTTTTGGACTGGGTTAGGGTGCATGTAAATTGTGCTTCATGGTCCATTTTCGATTTCATTGATTGGTTGGGTTGTAAGTAAGGGTTTTTTTGTTTTTTCTTTCCCTTTGGCCTTGTTGCCTTGTATACTTTGTGTATACTTTCAGGTGTACTTCAGGCTTTCTTTATACAATTGCTATTACTTATCAAAAAAAAAAAAAAGCTACGCACATATAGAAACATATAATAGCCTCAATTGATCTTAAACCTTTAGTTTCTAAAGTATCTCCAAGTTTTACCTCACAATTAACTCTTGCTTTGCTTTCATCAAGTAAAAACACAGTTACATATTGGCCTGAACTCCTTTCATTCATCTTGATTCAATGCTATAGGCCAAAAACCCCTTGTTTCACACCCTTGCAAATAATTGATTGAAGACTTTTTAAAAATAAATAAATAAAAGGTCATTTTCCTTCTCTTAGACATCAATTTTAACCATCCTGTCATTTCTATTGCACCAAAGCTACACATTACACACATCCACACAAAGATATGCACACCCACACACCCACACAAAGATGGACATAAGTGCATACAAACGCTCATGCAACACACACACATGCAAATGCACAACATGCACACACACAGAAACACATCCACCTGTCCGCACAAACATGTGTGCGTCCCACCCCCAACACATGCAAGCACACACCCACACCCCACAAACTAGTGGGGGTGAGTCCCTCACGATGTATTAAAAAAATGAAGAAAAAATAAGGAATGAATAATTTTGCTAATTTAAGTCCTTTAAATTCGTAATTAGTTAGTTTTTGGTATTTGAGTATCATTAAGAACTTGAAAAGTTCTTGAATTGAAACATTCTTCCTAAAAGAAATTCATATATTTCTTGACTTTCTATTTCATAAAAAGTCTCTTTTTTTTTAAGTTCACATTGGACTTCTTTCTTGAATCTAGAAAATCTTCATTATTAAAAACTTTTATCACAAAAACTTTCTATAAAGTTGAGTTTTTAATTCTAAAAAGGTAGTTTCTATATTCTTTTAAATTCCATTATTTGGAGGATATTGGAGTTTTTGGACAAAATAAAAAAATAGGACCCCAAATAAGTCTCTATATAGGTTAGGTTCCTTTTTCATTGTTTTATTGAGTTTAGGATATTCTAAAGCCTATATATAAGGTTAATTAGTAAAATGAGATTGATGATGAATAATAACAATTTATCTACATATCTTACAATTTCCATTGTGAGACTCTATTTCTTTTTTTCTAGGTGACGGTCTTACAAGGCCATAGTGAGACTTTAAGGTTTCCAATTTTTTTATATCTTTTTCTTTTCTTAGTTTTATTTTCTTGTCCACATTATCATAATTTTAGTTCCTTGTTCTTCTCATCATATTCTAAAAGAGTAAAGCCTTACCCAACCTTATGTGATTGTAGATAACCACCTTATAAGTTATCCAACATCATGGAGACATAAATGCACAAACACACACACTCATTGACATACACAACGAAATGCATACTCACATCAACTTACAAAAGCACAAAGACACACCAACATATGCAAGCATGGATCCACACAAGACACAAACACACACGAACTCGCCTACCAGCACCCCATAACTCCAAACCCCTACTCTCCCCCTCCCAAAACATTCATATATTAGCCTAAATTATTCTATAACCTTTAGATTCTAAGGTATCTCTAACTTTTACCCCACACACATATCAGACCAATCAGCCTGGTTGGGAGTGTGTACAAATTACTTGCCAAGGTCCTTGCTAATAGGCTGAAATTAGTGATGGGGGAGGTGATTTATGATTCTCAGCAAGCTTTCGTCCAAGGGAGACAGATTCTAGACGTTGTTCTAATGGCTAGCGAGGCCCTTGATTCTAGATTGAAAGACAACACGTCGGGCCTCCTCCTTAAGATGGATATTGAGAAGGCTTTCGACCATGTCAATTGGGACTTTCTTATGGATGTGATGTCCAAGATGGGATTTGGGCATAGATGGATTAATTGGATGAAATGGTGCAGCTCTACAGCTACCTTCTCGATCGTCATCAATGGGAGCCCTTCAGGCTTCTTTCGTAGCTCTAGGGGTTTGAGACAAAGTGACCCTCTTTCCCCCTATCTTTTCCTTTTTGCCATGGAAGCTCTTAGCCAACTGTTGTCAAGTGTAAGAAATGGAAGGCTTTATTTCTGGTTTCAAAGTGGGAGGAAGAGGAAGAGAGGGGCTAATCGTGTCTCATCTCTTGTTTGCCGATGACACCTTGATTTTATGTGACGCCGATGTAGAACAGTTACAATATCTTAGCTGGACATTCATGCGGTTTAAGGTAATTTCAGAGTTAAAAGTTAATCTGAGGAAAATTGAGGCCATCCCAATGGGGGAAGGCATTCCTATGGAGACTCTTGCCTCAGTCTTAGGTTGTAAGATTGGGAGTTTACCTACCTCCTACCTGGATCTCCCCCTTGGGGCCCCTTACAAATCCACTAGGGTATGGGATATAGTGGAAGAAAGATTCAGGAAAAGGTTGTCTCTTTGGAAAAGGCAATACCTCTCCAAAGGTGGCCAGCTTACCTTGGTAAAAAACACCCTCTCTAGCCTCCCAACCTACTTTCTTTCTCTCTTTGTGATTCCCAAGAGAGTGTGTGCAAGGCTTGAAAAGATCCAAAGGGATTTCTTATAGGGCGGAGACGCCTTAGAGAATAGACCTCACTTGGTGAGTTGGAATGTTATTTGTGCTGCTAAAAAGTATGGAGGTCTGGGCATTCGCAATCTAGCTATCTTTAACAAGGCCTTACTTGGGAAGTGGTTGTGGAGATTTGCTAATGAGAATGAGTCCCCATGGAAGCAAATTATCTCTAGAAAGTACGACCTTCAAGAGGGAGGGTGGTGCTCCAAAGGTGTAAGAGACCGTTATGAGGTGGGGGTTTGGAAGGCCATCAGAAATGGTTGGGAGAACTTTCGAATTCACTCCCGCTTCATCGTAGGGGATGGCACTAGAGTGAAATTTTGGAAGGACTTATGGTGTGAAAATCAATCTCTAGAAGATTTTTTCCCAAACTTGTTTAATCTAACCATCAACAAAGAAGGCTGGGTTGCTGAGGCATGGGAGGAGGACGGAGTTGGGGGCAATTGGGGGCAGTTGGGTGCTTCATTTTAATAAACACCTAAATGATTGGGAAGTGGGGGAAGTAGAAAGCTTGTTAAGCAAGCTTCATCCTTTGACCATTAGAAGAGGTGTGGATGACTTGCTCCGGTGGAGAGAGAACAAGAATGGAACATTTTCAGTCAAGTCTTTTTATAGCTCATTCTCAAGGGGCATTAGACCTCCTTTCCCGACTAGAATTATTTGGTCGCCTTGGGTTCCATCTAGGGCTAGCTTTTTTGGTTGTGAGGCGGCTTGGAGCAGGCTGCTCACCATTGATTTCCTAAAGAGAAGTGGCTGGAGCACCCCCAACAAGTGCTATTTGTGCAAAAATGAGGAGGAAACCACATATCATCTTCTTTTGTTTTGTGAAAAGGTCAGAATGTTATGGCTTCTGATCTTCTCCTTTTTTGAGGTGCAATGGGTGATGCACTCCTCTGTGAGGAGGAACCTCTTGGGATGGCATGGTTCCTTTGTGGGCAAGAAAAGGGAGAAAGTTTGGAGAGTTGCCCCCCTCTGCTTGATGTGGACCATTTGGAAAGAAAGGAATAAGAGGGTCTTCGATGATGTTGAGAGGAATGACCAAGAAATCAAATCCATTTTTTTGTACACTTTTGTGAATTGGGCTAGGGTATATATAGAGGAACACACTTTCTCTTTAATAGATTTTGTAGACTGGTTAACTACCAAGTAAGGGCTCAAGCTTGTTTGCTTTTTTGTCTTCTGCTCTTTTGTATCCTGGTATACTCCGTATATACTCTTACTTTAGCCTTTTTGGCTTTTAATGAAATTCCTTTACCTATCAAAAAAAAAAAAAAAGAATTAAGTTTTATTGCCTTCATTAAGTAAACACACAAACACAAAGACACACATATATTAGCCCAAACTAATCTAAGATCTTTAGATTCAAAAGTATGACACACATACCACACATATGTAAATTGGTTTGAATTGTTCTAAAACTTTTAGACTCTAAAATAACGCGAAGTTTTAACTTAGAATTAACTCTTACTCTGCTTTCATCAAGTAAAACTAGTATCTTGAAGATCTTGACAAATAACATAAAGGAATACACTATGGCACATCTTTCTAAATAAGGCAACTAGGGGCATCCAAAACTAATGCAAAATGCATAAGGGCTCAATGTCAATCCCTGGGAAACCTATGGGAACTTGAAGCACTTCTCTTACCTCAAACTTTTTCTCATCCCATTTACCACTCCAAGGTCGTGTTTTTTATTTATACATATAATTGACGCCTCTTTCTTTTCATAAAACCTACCAAATTTTCTAAAGAAGAAGCCAGCATATGTTTTTTGCATCAATAAACCTCGCATATGGTTACGTCCATAAATACTTTGTGCAAGTTTTCTTCATGAAACTTTTCCAAGAATTGCCTAATCAAGAAATAACTTCTACTGCTGATCTCATTAATAGAAGAACAAACTAGTTTCACAATGCCCTTGTGTCTGGTCTTAGTCTATAATCACTTTCTCCCAAAGTTTTAAAGGAATTGCTCATGAGTTTCATATTATGAAAATCAGAGCAGTTCTCATCTATATATGAACCTGAGAGCAATTCCAATCTTGTCAATCAAGTTAGTGATATGATCACACCATAATTACCAAACATTTGCAAGCCTCAATAAAAATACCAGCTTTTACAACATTTCCAGTTTCATCTTTTGCAAACTTCCACAACTTCAAGTACCATAATTTCTCAACAATTATAATCTTAGCAGGGAACTTAAGCTCCCTGCTAGGTTTTCATTGAATAATTTGGGAAAATACATTGCCAACTTTCTTAGAGTCTTATCTTCCACTGAATTCCTCTGGACGCCATTTTTATTGCATTGTTTTATGCATCCATGCTTGCATGGTATCCAAGTGTAGCCTTCAATGTTCCATACTCCAATTTCAGATAAAAGCACTATTTCACTTCTTTTAAAAGGTTCCGGTTGAGAAGTGCTTCCCTGGCACGGTGTCCAAGTATAGCCTTCGCTTTCTTTGAGTCTTTAGCTTTGGCATTTTTTCTTAAAGCAGTGTGGATGTGCAAAGCTTAAAAGGTTTAGAATTTCCTCTAATTTTCTTTATTCTCGAAAAAATGTTTATACCTGTCCTAGGGAATCCACCAAAATAACTTCTATGATTCAATTTTAATCCTCTAGATTCGAAACTAAAGCTTAGCCAGATCAAGGTGGTAACAATCTCCATTGCTAGCGCTGCAACTTTTGTTTGCCATTTCTTGTTATTCTTTCAAACAAGCTTATTTTGGAAGCTGCTTC
>JBAPGN010000966.1:0-24527 GCA_037355405.1 Vitis amurensis
AACTATGGCCTGATCTGTAATCACTTCAAACTTTCTGTACTTAGTAGGCATCCCAAGATACCATCCAATTGAAAGTAAGTGTTTGAAAATCCAGCAAAAACTTGCTTTGATGCTAATATTACCTAAAGAGGAAAAAAGGTAGAAGAAGAAGAAAAAGAAAAAGAAGAAGACGAAAGCATTGTCGCCATTGTGCAGAACAGGTCCCATTTCTAGGGTTCTAGGAAGGGTGGACAGGTGACACACCCAAACTTCAGCCTTTTTTTTTATGGGTAAAGGAATTGTATTAAAAGTGCCAAAAAAAACGCCTAAATTATACATGATGCATACAAGGCCAAAAAAAGGAGGGATAGACAAAAAAACAACACCCTTGCTTTACTTACAACCCAACCAATCTATGAAGTCAAAAAGGGACAAAGAACTAGACCCTAAATGTACCTTAACCCACTCCAAAAACATGTACAAAAGGAGCGTAAAATAGCATGGTCTATTCGTTCAAAGTCTTCAAAGGTTCTTCGGTTTCTCTCCTTCCATAAGGTCCAAAATAAGCACAACGGAGCTGCTTTCCAGCCTTCTTTCTTTTCCTCCCAACAAAGGCACCCCACCAACTAATGAGGGCATCCTTGATTAAGGAAGGCATTACCCATTGCACATCAAAAATAGAAAAAATAAGGTGTCACAACATGATTGTCTTAGCACAATGAAGGGGAATATGATTTGTTGACTCATCTTCACCCTTACACAAATAACATTTGGTTGCAAAACCCCAACCTCTCCTTTTTAACTGACTCTCATCAGCACCCAAGGATTCCACAACATGCTTGTGGGGAAACCTTTCTAGTAACAATCTACTAAGGAGGAGGAGAAAGATTTGACTCAAAAAGTGTCTCCTTTTGACAACCGCCAAACCATAACATCCTCTACTCCTACTCTGATCACTTGCCCTTGCAACCTTCAAAGCAACCCTTCCACCTCACCTAATTCTCAATCATTTATCTATCTTGTGAACACAAGATTCCAACAACCCATTTGCCCAACCTACTCCACATCCGATCTACTCAGGCTTCTTTATTAGTGGCTATTGAATACAACTCTAGAAATGTCACAGCTAAAGGTTCCTCCCCACACCACTTATCTTTCCAAAACCTTAGCCTCTTGCCATTTCCCACCCTAAAGTCAATCTTGTTATCGAACCCCTCTCACCCACACCGAATTGCCTTCCAAAGGCCCACCACATAGCCTTTCGTTAAAGTTCTAAAACACCAACCCCCCTCTGCCTCCCCATACTTCTCTACAACAACCTATTTCCAAAAGGAATCATTCTCATCAGCAAATCTCCAACACCACTTCCCAAGGAGGACCTTATTTAGAAAAAATAACTTCCTAGCGCCCAAACCCCCTTCCTTTTTATCCAAGTTGACAATTGACCAACTTACAAGATGAGGCCTTCTTTGAAGCTCTCCTCCTCCCCAAAGAAAGTACCTTTGGATCTTCTCCAATCTAAGACTTACCTTATGAAGGATCACAAATAAAGACATAAAATATATTGGCAGGTTAAATAAAGTGCTCTTTAATAAAGTCAATCTCCCTCATTTTGACAAATACTGCCTCTTCCACAAAGCAAGTCTTTTCTGAAATCTTTCCTTCACTACATCCCAAGCTTGAACAGATTTGAAAGAAGCTCCCAAAGGGAGGCCCAAATAAGTAGAAGAAAGAGAGCCCACTTTGCACCCCACCATCCTAGCCAAATCCTCTATATTAAAAACCTCCCCCCACTAGGATTAACTCACTTTTATCCAAATTAATTTTTAAGCCAAAAATCATCTCGAACCACATGAATGCTCAACTCAAAGCCTCTTAATGCTCCTTATTTGAGTCACTAAAAATCAGAGTATCATTGGCAAAAAGAAAATGGGGCACCACCCTACCTAGACCACCTATCCCTCTAGTCAAGAAGCCCTGAATGAAGCCTCCTTCCATAGCCTTCTTCAAAATACAAGAGAGGGCCTCCATTACCAAAATGAAAAGAAAATGGAAAAGGGTATCTCCCTGTCTCAAACCTCTAGAACTTGCAAAGAAACCAATAGGAGTTCCGTTAATCAAAACCGAAAAACAAGCAAAGGAAATGCACCACCTAACCCAATTAACCCTAAAGCCCAATTTTTTCCATGAATGCTAATAAGAACTCCTAGTTCACATGGTCATAAGTCTTTTCAATGTCCCTTTTGTAGATGACCCCCCTTTTTGAGCTCTTTAGCCTTGCATCTAAAGTCTCATTTGCTTTGAGGACTACATCCAAGATTTTCCTACCTTCCACAAAAGCATGTTAGGAGTTTGAAACTACTCTCTAACTATAAATCTCTATTGTAAATAAAATACTAAAGCTTAAATACATGATAACTCTGGCCAAGAAAAACCAAAGGTAGAGTTACCACAACTTTATGGTATTCTGGATAGTCGTTCTCTGAGATTAACTCTAATATGTTTATTTGTTCTTAGATTCAAAGGATTAATTATTTACTAAAGGTAAAAAAAATATCTAATTCAAATAAATTAGAATGAAATATGGATGAAAATTTCCTAAATAAACCTATTTAAATTATAGAATAATTATTGATTTTTAATTCAATTAATCAAGATTGGGGGTCCACAATCCAACTTTGAGTATAAATCTTTAGGCGAAACAAGGGTATATAATTTAATAGTCTTAGGATAATCAAAATGCATGGTCTAACGAGATTAACCTAAGTTCCACACCTTAGAGTTGATCCGTATCTTAACTTTTAATATTTTATTCCATTGAATTACCTAATAGATGATTGGACATGGAATCTAGGTTTAGGTCAACAATTTTTAGGCTTTTACCACTTTGTGTACATTTGTCTTAGGGTAGATAACAATGACAAAAAATTTGATAACTAGAGATCAAGAATTACCAAGAATCCCTAGTATTAAAGAATATGTGATTGTATCATCTCCTAAGTCAAACTAACTTTAGAGGGTATTTTGATTTCAATACTAGTACCCTAACCTCTCATCTGTTCCATTATTAATCCAATTTCACAAATTGTTTCCCTTTGGATCTAACTCTAGGTTTTCATGTTTCACCCCAAGATGATTTTTTAGCCTCTTATGGGCATGTCTTCACATACATAGATCATAAAAGAATAAGAAAGAACCATTCTTGATTTCAAAGAAATTAAAAACAATAATTTATTCAATAATAAAAAGAAGAAAGAAAACAAACCAATAAAAACCTTCAAGGTCTTCTTTTCTCCCCCCAAGAATCGTCAAGTCATCTCTACTCCTAAAAAAAATCAAGAACTAGCTAGAAAACCTAAATATCGAGTTTTTATAGTTTCCACCAAAAAACCTAACACGTGGCATGTTCCTATTAGCCACTTATTTTACAAATAATTACCTAAATTGACTAAAAAAATAATAAAATCGTGATTTCTAGTTGTGTAGGGCCCACTTAGTGTGGATGAAGTGCCCAAGATGCAATCCCCAAAGTAGAGGAGGCGAAATATCAATGTGGTAGTGTGTGAATTTGAAATTGGGGTCATTTCAAATTGGATTTCAAATTCATAAATTGAATTTCGAAATCATTTCAAAATGGTCCTTCAGCTCTACACGATTATCTTCAAACAATTATAATTTCTTTGTTCTAGCTCTGATTTGCACACCATTTGAAGCGTTAGATTCCTGACTTCCAAAGCTTTGAAACGATATATAACTTGCCTAAAATGGACTTTGAGAAGTGCTCCAAATTTCGCTTCAAAGTCAGAGTACATGTTGTCACCAGATTTTGCGTTCCAAATTTCCATTCAACTTGATGAATTTGCTTCTTGACTCGTTATCCATGTTCGCTTGTCTTTCCTCATAGTCCATGAGTCTTGACTTGTTCATTTCCTCATTTAAACCCTTTTTTGATATTTCCAAATCTAAAGTGATTCAACTTGCACCTTTTTCTTTCCTTAAACCAGAGATAAATCTTCAAAATGCAAGTTAAACTCATGGCTAAGTCCTTAGCTACAATTTTGATCAAGTCGGATGATTTGAGTGTCTTACGGTACATAAATCATATTGAATGTGTGCCATTAAAGCACTTATTTTGGCTCCAATCACTCTCCCAACCACTTTTTTTAACTTGTTAGCCAAAACTTTAGCTAAAAGCTTATAAAGGCCCCCTACCAAACTAATAGGGCAAAAATCCCTCAAATCCTCTACATCCCCTTTCTTAGGAATGAGCACAATAAAAGTGGCATTTAGGCTTCTCTCAAAAAGGCCAAAATGATGAAAATCAACAAAGAAACCATCACTTCAATCTTTACAATGTGACAACAAAATTGCCAAAAGGCCAAGGAGAACCTGTCTAGACCTAGAGCCTTATCCCCACGCAAATTAGAAAGAGTTGCAAAGACCTCTTCCTCCAAAAAGGATTCTCCAAGGCTCTTGCTTCTTCACTGTCTAGAACCAAGAAGGGCAACCCATTGATGTTTGGCCTCCAATCAACAATTTTTGACAAAACTCTTTGGAAATCGTTAACCACCTCCTCCTCTGCCTCATCTTCCCTTATCAACCTTCTTCCATTCACTTTGATAGCAACCAAAAAATTCCTTATTCTCCAGGCATTAGCCATCTCGTGAAAAAATTGAGAGTTTTATCACCTTCTTTCAACCATAGTTGTCTTGATTTCTACCTCAAAAAGTCTCTTCCATGCTTGCCCACTAACTAAAATCCTCCACAACCCTTCTTTTAGCCTCCAACTCTTCAAGGGAAAGACCCAAATCTCTTTCTTTGGCATCCCAATAACCAATCTAAGAGAGGGCAACCTCTTTGTTGGAGGAAACATTTCCAATCACCTCTGTGTTCTATGTTTTGAGATCTTGCTTCAGTGTCTTTAGCTTGTCGGCGAAGATGTGGCTAAATGAGACATTGAAAGTATAACTCGTCCACCACCTCCTAACCAGATCTTTGAACCCTTCCTCTTTTAGCCACATGCTCTCAAAACTAAATGGAGTTTTGCGATTTCTGATCCCACATCCATCCAGAAGAATAGAAGCATGATCGGAAGTAGGCTTGGGCAGCAACTTCTGAGAGAGACCATTAAAGTGGCTCTCTCCTGCTAGAGGTAAATCCCTTAAATGGAACTCTTCAATGATCTCTGAGAAATGCCTCATTGCTAAGGAGATTCTTGAGCAATTTCTTCTTTCTCTAGGAAATCTAACCACATTAAAATATCCACCAATGCACCTTAGATCTCTCCACAACCACCCGGTGTCCCCTAGTTCTGCTCACAACTCCTCCTTATCAGCTCTACTAACCGGCCCATACACACCAGAGAACACCCAAATAAAATTATCATCACAATTCTTAAACCGGCAAGAGAGAGAATGAACACCCGTTTCCATCTCTGGAAGCTCCAAAACTCTATTATCCCAAAAACCAAAATACCCCCAAATTGACCTCTCAAATCCACAATTTCCCAATTCAAGAATCTACCTACACCCAGCTTTCTTACCAACATTTCTGACATATGTTGAACCTTAGTCTCCTACAGATAAACTAAGTATGCCCTCTGAGATTTAATGAGAGCTCTAACCATTTTCTACTTATTCACATCATTTAAACCTTTTACATTTCAAGAAAGTAGTATAATATTCATCAACAAAGCTAGCAAAATTCCCTGAAGAACTCCCACTCCTTTTTCCTGTCCTTGAAGATGAATCATAATTGATAGAACACTAAAGCTTGCATAATTCTCTCTCAAATCTAGACCCTGAGGTTCAAACTTTCTTTTTTCCAAGATGAGGGCTTCTACCCTTCTTCCTAGACTCCAATCTCTGAAGTAAAGCCAAAATTTCACTATCAAAACCTTCAATTGGCATTCCCACAAACCTACTAAAGACTAACAATTTACCAAACGAGCCCTTAGTAGGAACCCCCTCAATCAAATAGCCAGTTTCAATGTCGTAACTAATCCTTTCACTGAGATCCTCCTTCTCTATTACTAGCTCAAAGGCTCAAAGGCTCAAAGGCCCAGGCTCCATTAGAACTCCTCCCAAAGGGGCCCTACTCTTATCCTCCCATTGAACCAACGGCCCTAAAGCTTCATCTAACTAGAACAAGACAAGCGATAGAGGAGTAGAAGAAGAAAGAAGAGAGATTATCCCACCCAAGAGAAGTAGAGGAAAGAAATGACAAACCCGGAAAACGCAAGGCTTCCTCCACTAACACTTCATCTATGATAGTTGGGCGTGAGGGGAACCGCAACCGAAGATCTCTTCTTGAACAACAAGCAAACATCATCCTCATCCTCAACGTAGCTGAGAGAAAGCACGTTAGTTTGTAAAAAGGAGACTTTCTCCTTTTGTGAGCCAAAACGAGCCCTAGAGGAGCCAAGGTCATTTCTGAATTTAAAGCCCACTCATTCACTAGGTCATCCCGAACTTCCATTACTTTTCACCCAGCCCCCTCCATCAAGGCCCAGAGTGTCATGGGCCTTTACAAAAAGGAGAAATCCTTTCTGAGGCTTAACTCACTCCTCCAACTGGACAATGGTTAGCAGGTCGACCCAATCCTACTCTCTCAAGAGCTGACACAGCACCAATGTCTCTCTGCATTGGCTCAAAGAAATTAGGCTACTTCATATCAACAGAACTCCCACCCCCTTGGGGAAACAACATGCATCCATCCTCTTTTTTCCAAATAACGAGCCTCCCATCCTACTCTCACCAACGCACGTGATGCAACGCCCACTTCAACTCCTACATTCTGTTTTTGTTCTACTTTGCACTGCACCACCACCAACACCCTAAGAGAAAGTTCCCACCAAAGAGGAATGGAAAACACAAATCGCCCACCACAAACTGTAAGCTACTCAGGAAATACAAACCTCTAGTTTTCACCAAGAACCTCACCCACTGTAACTTGCAACAATTAGCGGTGTCTTCATCCACTGCTACAAATCCACCTGAGGCATCCCCAAATTCCTTGAAAAAACCCTTGTCGCACAAAAAAAGAGGTAAACCCAAAATTTTTACCCAAGTTTCATCCACATGCACTTCTTCTTTTGAGCATCCTACCTCAGAAGATCATTCAGAGAGCCAAAGCTTTTTCTCCTTGTACCAACCATGTCCTTCTTTGAAAATTCTCTCCACTTCCTAGCAAACCTCAAATTCAAACGGGATGAGGGGACCACTTAAAAACATGAGATGTAGCTCCCCTTTCACATGCCAATAAGACTTGGCCCACAATCTTAAGGAAGGAAGAAAAGGGATCTTCCCATTTACCCACTAAGTAGTGCCTTAAGTCCTGCATTTTGCTGAGCACATCGAAACCCTTCCCTCCATCCCCCCCACCTGAATCCATACGACCTCAGCTACACCCTTTTTGCTATATCTAATTGCATCTGCAAAAGAAGACCCTCCAACAAAACCTCTTCCTGAAACTCCCTGAATCAAGGTGGCATCCTTGAAAGCTACAAAGAGACTGTCTATGGATCTTACACCAAGGCTTCTAAGCTTACTAGCGAGCAGCGACCATCCTCCCACCAAACCTCTACTTTCGGGGAACACGAGTGAAAAACGCCTACCCTCCGCTAAACGAACAGAGCAAAAAAGGAAGTTACCTGTTGAATTCCTCCTAAGATCCAATAAGAAGCTTTTATCACCTTTAGGGTTCAAAGTATCGACCAAGTCCGATACAACTCAGTCGAGTCGTATCTGCCTCGTCACCTACCGCAACAAGACCAATACCAAATACGGTATAATGCACAAACTCGGCACAGAATTGGTAAGACTCGGTTGACTCGTCTGAGTTTTCGAGTTAACTCGGTCAACTCAGTTAGGTTAAAAAATTTCAAACATTCTCTTTTTCTTTCCAACCACAATAAAATATCACAACATTTTCAAAAAAAAATAAAAAAATCAAAGATTCCCCTTTCAAAAGCAAACACCCATGATTCTAAAATTGGAACTTTTAACCCATCAATGAGAAAATCAAAGAAGATGAAGAAGAAAAAACCCAACCCATGACCCATTCAGAAATAAAAAGAGAAACCACTGAAGGATGAGAGAATGATTTAGGATTTACTTACCTGATTTACCTTAAAATCAAGCATTACCAGAGGGTGGAGCTTTGGTGTTGGCGGTGGTGAATCGTCAAGTGGACTGAATCTTTCACCGTCAACATCGGCAAAGCAACCCCCTCAATCAAATTGCTCCCCTTCCAGTGTTGGGTCTTGCATAGTTGCAAATTTGCAATTGCAAGTAGTGTCGTCTGTTGTGGGTCTTGATAGCAATGGTGGTGTGCAAGGGTGGGAGATTGGGAACTCAAATTGGTAAAGTAAAAAATGTCTTTTATATGGATTTACATGGATGGTATAAGATATGATTTAATGATAACCTATTATGAGAATTGAGTCCCTAAAGTAAAATGATATGGATGGTATGGGATGGGATTTAAATGTATTTATATGACAGAATGAGAATTAAATCCCCAATTCTTAGTCTTATCATAAATAACTTTGAGTTAAATGTGACAAAATTTTATTTTATTAATTTTTTAATCTTATTTAATTATATCTATTTTTTTATAATTTAAATAATATTTTTATAATTTTTTAAAATCTCTAATTATCTTATTTTGCATATCACTCGATACTGAACAAAGAAGTCGAGAACGATATACCTCGGGACCCTCCTAGCCAGTGACCGATACCGCGACTTTGAATCATGATCACCTTTAAACCAAGACTTTCTAAACCTACACCTTTCTATAGACTTGCAACAGGACTCAACCTTTTCCAACAACATAGCCGAACTTTTGGCTCTGAACCTAATCCAAACCACCAAACCCCTACTTCTCTCTGTGATCTTGGCCAGCAACTTACCTTCCACATACTTAGTTCAAATCTCAAAGGACTTCAACTCTACAAAGAACCAGCGTTTGCCTTCTGAGACTCTCATTGGTTTTCTCATCCTAATCCAACCTTCAGCCTTTTCGCATGATTTGGTCATACATAAAGTTTGAACTGTGCTTTCACAATCAAGCAGGCCCACAAATTATTATTGCACTAAGTATTGCCTCCATTTAGACATTTAAATCAGTGTGTTACTAAAAGGATCACAAACCTGCAACATCTACATAAACTTCGCGCTTGTAGCCTCTGCGTGAACTCTTCCACAGAAAACACAGCACAGTTGCAAAAAGAAGAAGACCTATAAGTCCTCCAACAATTCCAACTATCAGTCCAATTTTTGGTTTGTGAGAACCACCTGTCACAAAAAGGAAACCCAGGCTTACCTTGTCAAAGAAAAGGAAAATTCCATGACTGCATTTCAGAAAAATATTTCCATAATTGTAAAGCAGGGTTGTCCCAAATAAGACAGATAATCCTGTCACCTGAATCATTATCAGATGCACAAAGGTGTTGAAAATTTCTGCCACAATTCAACCTATTACCTGTAAAACTGCACCATCAACTCAAATCAATACAAGTTTAATGTTGGCAATTCTGTATGTGCGCATCTGTGTGGCAATTCTGAGTGTGTGCATCTCTGTGTGGCAATTCTGGGTGTGCATCTCTGTGTGTTTACATGTGTATCTGTGCATGCATGTGTGTGTGTGTCTGAGAGAGAGAGAGAGAGACATAGAGGGACAGAGACAGACACAGAATGAAGGAAGCAGGGAGAGAACGAGAGAGAGAGAGAGAGCAACATGGACAGCATAGCAAAATAAATAAAGAATCACAAATTAATATGGTTAATGCCTGAATTAAGAGTTAATAAGGTAAGTTCATACTTGTACTTCGGCACTTGAAATAAATCCTCAGGTATTTGACCACTGAGATCATTTGATGCCAGCTGACTGAAAAGATAGGTTCAGTACTGCTGTTAAATACTGAATAAAAGTGTCTGATTACACAAACATTTAAGTTCCAAAGATTCAATAAATGTCAGCAGCAATTTAATCAGTATAAACATAAATCAAAAGAAAATCTGTATAGGATATGAGATTAGATCATGTACAGATTGATCAAGCTTTGACGAATACTGGAGAGCGACTTAGGGATAGTCCCAGTGAGATTGTTTTGATTCAAAATCCTGATTGCAAGATAAAGCTAATCACACTTCCAACAACGAAATTGTGCAGAGATACATATTTAACATAACGCAGATGGTGTTACTCACAAAAACTGTAGCTTCTTAAGATTACCAAGGTTAGATGGTATTTCACCCGTTAATCTGTTATTTTCCAAATCTAAGGTGGTCAGATTTGACAAATATCCCAACTCTTTTGGTATCTCACCAGTTATGCCATTTCCTTGCAATGTACTGCATAGTGAACACATCTGACATGTATTAATTAATCAAAAACATAGAAGTAAGAGCACAGGAAGGGTAATAATCCTCTTGCTAGGCTATTGATTAATAAAGGAAATATATTTAACAAAAAGTATGAAACTGAAAATTAATGAATACAGGGTAACCATACAATTATTACTACTAGTTCAGGGCATCGAGATTTTTGTTTAGCAAATATGAAATAGTTAGAGCTGCTGGTTACATTTCTTTCTCATGATGAACTCAAAGGATGTACATGATGGAAATAAGAATTTACTCTGAGAGGGAAGAACCTTATCCTCGGCAGGCAGCTAGCACCAACAAATGTTTACTTCTGGATTTACTAAACTCACTTTCTGTTCTATGTTTAGGGGTTTCCCGTCTTCCAACAACAAAATTATGCAGAGATATATATCTAACACAATGCAGATGGTGTTACTCACAAATACTGTAGCTTCTTAAGATTACCAAGGGTAGATGGTATTTCACCCATTAATCTGTTATTTCCCAAATCTAACTTTGTTAGATTTGACAAATTTCCCAACTCTTTTGGCATCTCACCAGTTATGTCATTTCCTTGCAATATACTGCATAGTGAACACATCTGACATGTATTAATTAATCAAAAACATAAAAGTAAGAGCATATGAAGGGTGATAATCATCTTGCTAGGTTATTGATTAATAAAGGAAAGATATTTAACAAAAAGTATATAACTGAAAATTAATGAATCTAAGGTAACCATACAACCATTACTACCAGTTCAGGGCCATCAAGATTTTTGTTTAGCAAATATGAAATGGTTAGAGCTGCAGGTCACATTTCTTTCTCATGCTGAACTCAAAGGATGTACATGATGGAAATAAGAATTTAATTTGAGAGTGAAGAACTTTATACTAGGCAGGCAACTAGCACCTACAAATGTTTACTTCTGGTTTTACTAAACTCACTTTCTGTTCTAAGTTTAGGGGCTTCCCGTCTTCCAACAACAAAATTATGCAGAGATAGTGGAGACGGGGTGGGGCCCATAGCTCAGAGGATTAGAGCACATGGCTACAAACCACAATGTCGGGGGTTCGAATCCCTCCTCACCCATTTCTGCTCTTTCTTTGGAAATATCTGAAACTTCACATGTTCCAAATAAATGATCATTTCTTTGTGAAGCTCAGAGTTTGCTTCCATACTAGAGGTTTGGTGAGTGAAAATCATCGAAGATTGCTTGGCCATGAGCAATGACGAGCAATGTCTCCACCAACAGGCAGTAGTGGTTCAATCAAGTTGAAGGCATTGAATAGATGAGAGAAAGCTAAATGAAAGTAGGCTGAGATCCTAGGAAGATATGAAAACCTATAATTTAACAATGGTTATAACCACAAATAGAACTGAGTGATGAAAGAGGTCCCAAGTGGCCAAATTCAAGCAGTTCATTGTGTTCAACTGAGTCGACTACCTTGGGATTATATTCTTTTTAGGAATACCTACCCTAGGTGATCCACTCTAAACTCCTACCAAGGTCTAGAGTTTCAACACTATCCAAGTTTTATTAGGAAAACCTAAAAGAAATACATAAGACACATACCCCAACAATTTTTTTTTTTGTCAGGCAAGACTCACCAACATATATGTCTTAAAAGAAACCATCAACAATTACCATAAAATAAACATGAGATCTGATGATCATGATATTTTTCGATTTCCAGAATATTAAAATAATACAGAAAATACATAAATATAAAATTTTGCTCCATTTTGAATTATATAAAAGATGACAGTATTCCAGGTAACAATTCTTCTTCATAATTCATAGTTGGGAATTGGAAAAATGAGTCAGGTCAATTAAATGCATCCAGAAATTTAGAAAATAAGATTTAGAGTTCGTAGTAATTTCTCCAATATACTCTATACGTACAGTGTTGAAAGAGTGTTCAGAATTCCAATTTTGGGGGACAACGTTCCAGACAGTTGCATGGATGACAACGTTCTGCAAACGATAATAGATATAAGCATAAACAATACTTAAGGTATTGATTGGAGCAAGTAGAGAACATAAGCTTGGACAATCTACAATCTTTTAGCGCCAAATTCTGTTAGCAACAATGCATTTGGTGTTACTTGTTAGCATGTTTATCAGTACAGAGGTCAAAACTCAAGCAGAAATAGAGGGAACATAACTTACACAGAAATGACATTATTACTGGGGTCACAAATAACATTGGACCAAGTACATGGGTTAACTTGATTTGGGTTCCAGTCCATGAGCTGTTTGGCGGAGGCATTCAATGAATTCTTTAATGCATAGAGTGCATCTCCTGAAATGGAACATAACAAACATTAGAAGGGGTAGAAGAAAAGGAAAAAAAAAATTAAAAAATATGTTCAATTGATCGCATCTCATCATACCCAGCTGTCTATCACAATCATCTTTTTACATCTTTTCATCAGACAGGGAGGGAGGAAGGAGGAGAGAGACACAGAGAGAGAGACCCCCTATCCACTACATAGATAAATATTGCATACTCCTCTTGTCTGTGTTTAGCTTAGAAAATGGAACTTTGTATTGTTCTAAAAACACAGATCAGTTTGGCATGATCTAAGTAAATCAACCATGGATGATATTATCTTAGGAAGATGACTAAATGAAAGATTTAGAAAGGGGAAGAAAGCCCTATAGTCTTTAAAAAAGAGAACAAATCAAAATAAAATAAAAATAAAACAACACAAAACAAATAAGCACTAATGATAGAAAACAAATGAATTATAAACAGAGTTCAGGTTCAAATCCCATGGATAATATGGATGGAATATGACAAAGAAAAAGCATATGTTAACTTAATGGTTAGCTATAAATTATCCCATTCAAGAGTGAGAAAAAGCTTCAGCCGAATAGGGCATGTATAAAAATTTTCAATTCATTGCTGAGTACCCTAGTTCCAAGATCAACAATCTTTTTCTTATTCAATCCACCTTGAGAAGGGTTAGATCTTAAGAGTTTAGGCATAGTCTGTGACTCATTTGCATAAGTTGACTCTCACTTAGAATGATTACTATTGGCTACGATATCAGAAGTGCAGATAAACAAGTGCAAATAAGATATTTAGGACATAATACCAATTTTTCTAGGAGGAGAGAGATAGAGGACACGGTAGTGTCAAATCCTGATTAATTAATATCAAAATTCAATATTCACTAGCCTAGTTTGCATATCTTAGTCTTGTTTCTAATAATTAATAAATCTAATACAATAGTATTTATAATTTGCATAACCTATATGCTGTCTAATTGAATCAGAATGTCAAATGAGCGCATCACCATACCTTGCGAATCAGACAGTACAAAAGAATGAAAACAAGATAATATCAGGGCTGAAAGGACAAATTCCATCTTCAATGGCATCATTCCCAGTGACCAATGCAATGAATCACATGGTCCCCACTGAGCACAAGATAGAGTTCCATCCCTACAAAAACATCCCTGCACCAAATTATATGAAAATCAAGAAAGGAAGGTAACAGAGATAAGATCTCCTGTGATAGAACATCATGTATATGTAAATTTATTCAGAAACAGGAAGTGGGAAGAGACAAATCTAGGAGAAAATGGCATGCATGGAACCATCTGGGGGCAAGGATATGTTTCTATGTGAGCGGAATCAGTGGATAAAGAAGCGAGTCAACAACAAGGAGAGAAAAACAGCCACAGCCAATGTATCAATATTTTTAACTGTCTTCCTTTAGTGATCAAACACAAGGGTTATATTGCATCCCAACCTCTTTATTATTTCGAAGGAGGTGAGCCATGCATACTAAAAGTAGAAGGAAGGGTATACGGTACTTGCTAGGCATTTAGGGCTTGGAATTTCCCAAACCAGAGATTTATATTCTCATAGGAAGTGGTTTCACAATTATGAAAACCACTACATACAGAGGAAGTCCAAGAGAGAAGCCTCCAGAGTTCTGCAACCATCATATTCCAGTCACTTTAAGTGGGCATACAAATTCTGTAAATCATGGCATGTTCTTCTTTTACCTATCATCTCCTCATTGGTTTGGTACTTTTTAAATCCTTCACATCAATGAATATACAATCTCCATAAATCCATGGTTGAGATCAAAATTGTGAAGGCCAAATTGAGGGCACATGATCAAGGGTCAAAAACAAAAAATGGAAACAAGAGTATGGTGCTATTTGGATTGACTTATGATAAACCGAAAAACTCTTTTTTTAAGTTCAATAAAAGCTTTTGTACTTATTTGGGTAATTAGGAGCATGTCGCTTCTTATAAATGTCCTTTTTAGGCTTTGAAATGAACTTTTTTCTTGTTTAACGACATTTTTATAATATCAATATTACCCTTTTAATATTATTATAGTTTTAGCTTCATGTTCAATTTCTGGCCAAAGCTAAAAACAAAAGGCTATCCCAAAGAGGGCCTAAAGACAACTTCAAAAGTCCAACAAGTCCCAAACAGCTAAACTGTCATTGACAATTTATTATAATGGATTTTGCAGTCATTGGATTGTTTTCTTACCCTCATTTCATTACTAAGGAATCAAGAGAAAAAAATTGAGACTTATATTGTCTCCTCTCCTTGTTTCAAATGAATGAAAAACTGAAGGGTTCAATGCCAAACAATACTTTTTAGGTTTATATTAAGTTTTATATATATATACCCTGGACCCGTGGAACCATGCCCCTTATCCCACTTGGAACTCCTAAACTAATTTTTGCATTACTTAGCCCCTTTAATTAAATATATGACTTACTCATAGGCCCTCTGTCTACTTTTAATCTATCTCACTAGTAGCAAGCCCCTTCCTTTACTAACTAGGCATGTTCCCATAACATTTTAAATAACTTCTTGACATTGCTTTTAACTATTTTTCAAAGCAAATGGACCTAATTTTCCTCCAAAATAAGCAGCGAACTCATTTGTTGTCAAAAAAATTTAAAGGCGATATCAAGAGGTTAAAATATTTGACATAATGGGGATATACAGTGCAAAATTAGTTTAGGAGCCAAAGTGCCCATTTGGATACACTTCTTGTTTTCTGTTTTTAAAAACAGATAATAGTAACAGCTTCTGTAAACTACAAGAACTCTCAAAGATTTACACTGAAAATGAAATGGTTTTTAAGAACCGATTAGAAAAATTGAGGTATTAAAAAAATTTTACTACCTCAAATCCTAAAAATTTTTAAACTAATTTTTAGACACAAGGGAAGTCTATATTTTTTGTATAAGAGTTTCAACTGTTTAAATATAAGTTTCCATTTTAAAACAAAAAACAGGAAGACTAAAGTCCACGATTTTGATTTCTTTTCTTTTCTCTCATTTTCTCATATGCCAAATGGTTAAGCTACAAATTTTAGGAAATTAGAAACTGTCTTGCTTAATGTAAAGGTCCCTACTGGATAATTTATTACATATTTCTTATTTGACATTCAAAGTTGATTCATCAATTTTCCGTTTATGACACTTGCCATAGCCCCTGATAAAAACCTTCCCAAACTCACAAAGCCGATAAACAACACAAATCCCACTACTTAATGTCAAGCAAATAAAAAGCAAAGCAAAGCCAATCAAAGAAAACAAGCCGTCTCATAAAGCTCATCAACCTAAGTTCTTAGAAGGGATAAAAAACACGCGTAACTGTAATTCAACATAGACATAGACTAACTCAAACCAACTACATAAATTGTAAACCCCCAAACATACTAAAAAAATGCTAACACCTATCTTTCGCAAAGGGGAAAGAAGATGCTTTCAAGATTCAAAGAATTCTTCCGTTTTGCCACACTTCCACAGCAACCAGACAGAGCTTAAACATAAAGCAAAACAGAACAGCAAGATCCGAATCAGGAAGAGCAAAATCAAACAACGGGCCAAAAAGATGAAAGGGAATAACAGAAATCAAGGAGGATGTGAAGAAGACGTACCTTTGGGATTAGGGAAAAAAATGGGTAGAAATAATAGTGGTGAAAGGAAGGGTTGGGGAATTAGAGAAGATTGAGTGGAGATGTGAAATTGGGAGGGAATCCAGAAGAAGATTGTGTCGCTTTGCCGGTATTCAGAGAAGAAGATGTAATCATTGCGATCTGTTTGGGGAGACGGCGCTCTTAAGTATAGTGTGGTCGCCCTCCATTATCACCATGCCTCACTGCTTTCCAACTCCACCCTTTTACAGTTTCCCACACAGGTCAACTCTCGCTTCCTTCGTTGTCTTTCCGCCCATCACTGCCCCCCACCGTTTCCATACTTTGTTAGCAAGTTTTTTAATACAATTCCTAAAATACCCTTTTCAAAAAATCCAGTTCTAGCAGGTTTTCTACCACAAAAATCTATTTACAAATTTTAAATATTCTTAACTTCTTTTCCATATTTTCAAATATTTTCTAAATATTTTAGATATAATATATATATTTTTTAGTCATTATCTATATTTACTCAATTACATTTTCAAAAAACTTTTAAAATAATTAAAATATATTATCAAACAAAAAAATGAATGTTTTCGATTTTTTTTTCGACACAAAAAACTATTTTTAAAAATAGTCCCAAAACAAGTTAAAATAAAATAAAATGAAGCAAAAAAGTAAAATAATAGAATTGGAAAGCTTTTGAAGTATTTTAAGTTATTAGTGTTTGTTTCTAAATTTATCAACCAATAATTTTCGAAAAAATAGCCCCTTAGAATTTAGCAAAGTGGACAAATTTTTTATTTGATGCTAGGAAATCGAACTTATCTAGAGGTCAGAATGAGACAAATTTTGCCGACACCATAAATCATAGAGTATATCCTTGGCAAGATGACATGGTCGGTCCAAAACAACATTTAAATAGATGAAAGTTCCATTATGGTATACAATAAAAAGTAATACTTTATTACCGAAGTCTAATTTTATAAATTTTAATTAGCTAAAATACCACAAAAAATGTAAATAATCATTTTTACATTTAACAATAAATCATCCAAATAACGATTCTTAAATCAAACTCATGAGATCTAAGAACGATGATTGACTTTTATTTTATCATTTTTGGTCTTAAATTTCACGACATATTATCCAAATAATAACTCTTAAATCAAATTTGTGGGATCTAAGAATGATGATTGACTTTTATTTTATAATCTTCGATCTTAAGTCTCACCACATATTATCTAAATAATGACTTTTGAATCAAATTTGTGGGATGTGATATTATTTATTTTTACCCAACATCAATTGGTTTTTGAACAGAATTGTTAAAGTTGGACGATGACTAACTTTATTTGTATCGGGGTTATAAAATATAATTTAAAGATTAAAAATAATAAAAACTAGAAAAATACTTTCTTTTTTTTCTAATACTACTTAATTTAATCAGCCAATTGTACTAGATGTTAGGGTTAAAATATTGTGGGTGGTCTTTTTAGAGTGGAGAAGTGCTTTTGGGCACAATAAAATCATAGGTATAAATATAGTGAATAAGATATTGGAAAGGCTAATCGGTGGGGATTCAACCTCCCAAAGCCATGTTTTAGGGTAAAATGTCTATCAAATATGACCCCAACATTTATAATTTATATCATATATTATAATTTATTATCAATTATTAGGTGGAAAAATAATTTAATATTCTGATAGCTTTCAATCAAAAGTCATCTCATCAAGCGGATAGAATAGTGAAAAAAAAAAAAGAATTGGAAAAGATAGATATAGAGTGGAAAATATATAAAAATCGTCTTACCAAATAATATAATATTTAAAAATTTTAAGAATTGTTTTTTATTTTTCTAATTGGGAATTATTTTATTAATTTTTATCAAATATTTTAATTCTTAAATATTAAGATTATATTTGGTTATCGAAAAATATAAAAAAAAATAAAACAAAGAAGAAAAATGAAAGAAAAAAATCGAAAGAAAATAAAAAAATGAGTTTAAAGTTAATTATTTTTATATGTTTTTTTAAATTTATTTTACTTAATTCATTATAATATTTAAAAATTAAATAATTTTAAATTTTCTATTATATTTGATTTAAACAAAAACTATTTTTTTTTTTTTTTTCCACGAACCAAACATTGCGAGAAACACGTTGGAAATATTTGGTCCTTCAATTTAGTGTATACGTGGAGCCCGGAGTCGATATCAAGCATCAATGAGCTGTGGGGTCAATCATTAAAGAGCCTCGACAGATATTCAACTTTAAGCCCCATGGGCCATACCTAAATTATTTTGAAACTTCCATCCGTCCAGCCTTGGTTGGCAAATGTTGCAAAATATTATTAAAAAAATGGAAAATTGTTTTTCGATTTATAAAATATATTTCAAAAATTAAAAAATACATTTTTTTTGAATTGATTCATGTTATTTTATAGAACAAATATGAATTATTTTTAATATTTTGTGTAATAATTAAATATTTAAAAATGATTACATTGTACGCCTAATAATTTTTACTAAGGGTAAGCTAAGAAAAATAATTTTTATGATTGAGTTTCAAATATAAATTTATTTTTGACGAATATTGAGAACTATTTTTAAGCCTATTATCAAAATTAAAAACTATTTTAAAAAATAATTATCAAATAAGTTAATAATTTCAAAAAACTAAAAATTTATTCTATATTTTTTTTATTAATATTCTAGGATTTGGTCAAATTTTGTAGTTATATTTTGTTAGCTATTAGTCAACTGATTGAACTCATAACCGATATGCATAATTTACAGGCATACTAACCACGTGAACCCATATACATCACTCATGTGGACGAGCACATCGTATGCGACAACTTCCTAATTTTTCTAATGATTATTAATTTTGCTTCTTTCAATATTTTGCTATAATTCTATTAAAATATGTTTCAAAGTTTAAAAATATTAAATATACTTGATAATTACATTTATTTATGTAATTTTATATATTATGCTTTTTTGCTCCAAAACAATCCCACTCAAAAAAACTCCTAAGTTTACTATTATTCATATAATTTTTCTATTTTGGTTATTTTTTTCTTGATTACTCTACACACATTTTAAAATTAAAAACTTATGAATCGATATTAAATCTCAAATCTTGTATCGTGTTAAGGTAAGTCTTTGGCTAAATTAATTTCCTTGGAGTTTCAAATTACAAATACCTTATTAGAGATATATTTCATTTCATTAGTTTCAATTTTGTTTGTAATATTTTCTCTAATATTAATATTTGTTTATTTTGGAAATAGAAATGACCCTATTCATATTATTAAGATTTTAGCTATATCAACTTAAAGGTAAGTGCCCTGATGGTTATTTTTTACAAATTTAAACTATATAAATGCAAGTGATAATTATATACGATTATGTAATAAATACAATAAAAAACAATTCAATATAAAATAAAGACAGTATGAAAAAGAAAATGCAAATTTAAAATTTTTATAATGGTTCAACATAACCCAGTCTATATCCACTCTCCTTAAACTCATAATTGAATGAAAGTTTCACTATCACTAAGACTTTAAGGTAAAAAAATTTCATCATTCTTACACTTAGATTACCAGGTTCTAATAGATCTTCACAATCCTCAAAAAGTACCTCACTTTTGTATCCTTCAAGTGATTTTCCTCTAAGAATAGGTATTGATTAATATTTCGTTTGAGGTTTTTTTTTTTTTTTTGTTAGCATGACTTTCCTTTAACTTGATCTATCTTTGTGATTCCTTGTTTGAAAATCTTTTTATCTAAACACATTTAAGATAAACCATTAGTTTCAACCTTGTGTTGTTATTATCAAAACTCATGCTTACCAAACCTTGGTTTTACACATATAAATCATTAAACTCATACATGTATACCCCATTCATCACATCATCAAACATTATTAAATGAGTTATAATTTGGATAAAAAAACATGAAATTGTACTAAATTGTTGGGATAAAACCCTTAAAAACAAGACATGATGTAACAAAATTGAACTTCGATTTTCACTTTATCTATATATTGTATGCATTGATATTAATTTGAACATTCAAACTCATATTATTAGCATTATATATGACTTTGATATATTAAGAGTTGTACAAAAAATGTAAGTCATAGATTTCTTGCAAGATGATATGTAATTCATAGTCGATTTATGGATTTGAGTAATCCAATAAAGACTATAATGTACTATCTCCTAATTAGAGAGATAACTTGTTCTAATAGTTAGAATGAGGTTCTCATGATAAGTATATTAGTATGTACAATTAAACATTAAACAAGATTTATGATAAGTCATGCCATAAGGCTATTGGGTGGTCAAAATTTTATCAAATTGTTATGTTGTATCATCTCTTAACTTTGACAAAATATTGAATTTAAAGTTAGCAGTAACTTTGACTTATGGGTGAAATTTTAAAATGATCATATATTTCATATGGATTAGGTTGATCGCAATTTTCTATTGTTCAAAATACAAAGTCTTTCTACATAACCAACTTTGACTTCGAGGATTAAAAATTATCAAGAATCCATAGTATTACCATCCCTAATTCAAATTAACATTAGAAGATATCTCTCTTTTCATCTATAATGCCTTGACTTTTCATTCATTCAATTTTTAGTTTGATTTTACTCATTTTTTTCCCTTGGCCCTGTCCTTAGGTTTTCATGTTTCACATCTCAAGGTGGTTTTTTAGCCTTTCAGTGGGGATTTCATTTACACAATTCATTAAAAAAAAATAAAATAAAATAAAAAACGATCATTGAATAAAATAAATTAAAAATAATTAATTAAATCAATAAAATAGAGAAAACGTTATATATAAAAATTATTTTTAAAAACATAGAAAACGGGTTAAAAATATTTTAAGTTTTCAAACATATTTTTTTTCTTTTTTTTTTTAACGCAAGCTAAGAAGGAAGGTGAGAGGGGTCGATCAAACCCAGCACATGCAGTCAACACGGTAGAGTCAGCAATTGTGGGCCGTCCGACATAACGACTAGCCAACTCATGCCACGTCTAAATCCCATTGAGTTGACCTCTAAAGGCTCAAATGCGCTCTTACACAATCTCTTCAATATTCAAACCTCTTGAAGATTTTAACACTCAGTTTTTAATAAGAATGAATCCCTTAACCTAGCTCAAAGATAGCTCAAATACAAGACAAAGCTAGGATGACTCACAAGGGTGCACTAAAGGATATGCAAGTGATGATTTAATGCACTAAGAAAGAAATGAGAGTTTTTTGGTCAATAACAGGTAGGTAGACAATTAATCGCAAGTGTTCTCTTATTCATAAATGAAGTGGAGCTCTTAATTTATAGGTTTCTAAGCTCGGGAGCCAAAAACAACAAAAGGTAGCCTCGACCGGTTGAGCTAGGGGTCGACCGGTTCACTAGCCGTTGGAGCATTTACTGCTTAACAAGTTACCGTTGCCTCGACCGGAGGTCGACCGGGTAGGGATAAACCTCAACCAGGAAGAGGAAGCTATTGGATGAGAGAGAGTGTTTTAGCACTCCTCGACCGGACATCGATCGGATAAGGGCAACCGGTCGACCGGTTCCCCAACCAATTGAGCCAGTTGGCTAGAGCCTCGACCGTTTCACCATTTTGGCTCCGAAAACCTATCTTTTTCAATTCATTTCTTTTCTAACACTTAGACAAGGTCTTTAGGTGAATTAATATGTCAATTTTAAAACTTTTTGCCTAAGGTACATTTGATAAAACTCGGGTTTTAATGAAATGGAAGTTTTAAAGAATAAATCGAGTTTTCTAAGATGCATGAAACGGTATGAAAATCCTAAGTGCACCCATGCATTCATCTTACATTCGTTTCCTATGATCAAAAGTCTTCCCAAAGTCTCGATCTTGTATCTACTTGGTCATTTGATGAATTTTCGAATTTATACCTGAGATTCTTTACCATTTAAAACAAGTAGTCACTTAACCATGGTTTGTTATCATCAAAACCCGATTAGGAGAACCCTTGGGCTAACAGGGAGTAATTAAGTTTTTTTCTTAAAATTTTCGGAATTTTCTTGTTTAAAGATTCAAGAAAAATTTTATTTGTTCAAATTATTGTGTTTTACTCAAATTAAACTCTTAGATTTTGTTGTTAACATATATTTTAGTTGATATGTAGCATCAATTTCGGTTTTTTGGCTCAATTTGGTGAAAATTGAAAATTTGAAAATATGGGTATGAATGCTAGAAAATTCGTTTGATATTTTTTAAAAAAATTGAGCAAGATTGAGAAGTTTTTTGTTTAATTAATTGTTGTAGAGAGATTTCTTATATTGTTAAGGTAAAAATACATGTAAAATGAGGCTGAAATAGGTGTTAAAATAGAGTTTTTTTATCTTGGCTATGGAGATATGAAAAACCAAATTTTGTTAATCAATTATGGAGATCTTTAAGTTGTTTTTTTGATGATTAAATGTCTTAAAATTGTTAGAAACAACCTAAAGTTTAAAACCCCTGAAGGTCTCGATCGAAAAACTTTTTTTTTTTCAATTGTTTGTAATCTGAGTTGCAACCGGGTCATTTGACCCATATTGCAAAATTTTTGACCCACTGCTGGAGGTTGAAGATGACCTCCAGCACATGCCACACGTGCCACATGTGCCACACGTTCTTCACTTGCGAGTCAAGTGTGTGAGGCGCGTGTAACCACATCCTGTGTCCGTTTTGAGCCCCGTTTTTTCCTGTGCTCTCGTTTTTTTGTAATATATTTTTATGGATATATTATTTTATTTTTTGGGGGTCAAAAATATTTATTAAATAATTATTACTTATTTATGTGATTTAATTAGCTTAAAATTATTTTTTGGTATAATTTTTTGTTGAGAATTTACCAGAAATTATGCTAATATATATGGAATAGGAGTGCAGTCTCACTCTCTCTAGATTGAAACTTTTTCAAGTATACTCTCCTACTTGGTCTAAATCACATAAACTAATTAAATAATTAGTTTAAAGTGTAATAAAAAAAATTGTTGTTCAAATTCTTGCAACTATAATTGATCATTTTGTGATGTACTTCATATTGTTTGATCATATGCATATATATCGCTAATATGCACTATTGTTGTTGGGCAATATTGTTTTTAATTTACCCAATATTTGGTTGTTTTCCAAGCACAAGTTGTGAAGGGAAGTATTCATAGTAAGTTGTAGGTCGAATACGAACTAAAGCTGCAGCATGCATAATAGCATGTCCCCAGGCGGAAGTAAGTAATTTGGTTTTCATTAGTAATGGTCGAGCTATTAATTGAAGACATTTTATTAAGGATTCTGCTAAACCATTTTGGGCATGAGTATGAACAACATGATGCTCAATATTTATCCCTACTGACATGCCAAATGACAAAAACTTTTGGGTCGTTGAACTTCTGGTTCATGATAACATATGATTCAATAGGCTTTATAGTTGTGTGATACAACCTAGAGGAAAAAGCCGAAAGTTTTTCCATTATAAGCTTCTAGCAAGATATAATAGAAGTAATGTAAAGATATTCTACATTATCTTTATTCATCGTTTCAATATGATATCCAATCCTGCAGATGTCTTTAAAACTGAGCAAATTTCTTTTGGATTTTCTAGAATATAAAACGTCATTTATATGGAATCTAGTTCCATTTGGCAACGTTATATTTGCTCTTCCAGAGCCTTCAACTAAGTTTGTAGTACCAGATATGATACTTACATTAGCTTTTATTAATGTCAATTCGAGGAAATATCTTTTATCTTAAAGAATTGTCTGCGTGATCACACTGTCTGCGAGACATACATCATCCTCATTCATCTTGAGACCAAATAACACATGGATTTCAGATATAACAAAAAAAAAAAAAAAAACAAGGCATAATGTAAATAACAAAGAAAATCAGATGTAAATATAAGACATAATAATATATTATTTCATATATAAAGTAACATTAATCAATGTTAATTTTCTCATCGTTTATCAAATGGTCTGTTTTTTCATTGGGACCCCCAAAGAAATCAATATCATAGTAGGTTAGGTCCAATCCATCACCATCGGTAAAGTTCATTTCTATCTCTTTTCATTTTGCTTTTATTGATGCTTGGTAAATGTCGACCAAATGTTTAGGTGTACAACAGGTATGCAACCAATGCCCCTTCATACCACATTTATAATAATTATTCTCATGGTTCTTAGGAGGTTTATCTTTGTAAACGCTCCATTTTTCTGTTTTTGTCTCGTAT
>JBAPGN010000967.1:0-25032 GCA_037355405.1 Vitis amurensis
GAGAGATGGAAAATAAATAGTATTGATTGTTAAAGACGACACTTATTTTGGTTAAGTATCGAATAGGTAAATATATCTATATTTTTTATTGCCTTATTATAATTAGGCTATTGCCGTGTTTTTCTCCTTTTGCCTTAGGCTAAAAGGAGTCTTATTGCTTTGACATTGCCTTTTGCTTTTGATAACATTGCCAAAATCTGTGAAAGAGCTCCTCTTGGGTTGAAAGGTGAAAGGCATGGATAAGGGGCGGATGAAGATGTGGAATATGGCCCCTCTTTGTTTGTTTTGGAGGATGTGGTGAGAAAAAAATAGAAGGATCTTTGATGGGGTGGCGCTCAATGACTTAAGCTAAAATAATCCTTATAAGGTCACTTATGGATTGCTTTGGAATCATGTTGGGGAGGGATTGTGCTTCTCTATTGGACTTTATTGATGATCTAAATTGTTTATAGTGGTTTTTAGTTTGTTATTGTAGTCTGTACCACTTTTTTTTTTTTTGCCTAGTTGGCACTTCTTGTGTACTCCCTGCATACATAGGATGCACCAACTTGTTTTTGATTGTGAAAACTTGGACTAAACAATTAAAATTCTTTCTTATATCTTTTTTGGGACCAAGTTAGATTGTATATATGGGGGATGGTTTTTTGTCATTGTTAGACTTTGTGGATTAGTTAAGCTCTTTGTAGGGTATGGTTGCTGGTTTTTGTGTTTTCACGCTTCTTTTTTGGTCCTTTGTTTACTTTGTATATGTTGTGAATACCTCGTTTCTTATTAATGCAGTCCTTATTTACCTATTAAAAGGGAAAGAAAAGAAAATGTTCTCTTTTTTTTTTTGTTTTATTTTTATTCTTTGTACATCTTGTTAGTTGTCAGACCATAAAATGGCTGAAATTATGGGATGCATCCTATGAAATGCATTTCTTGTGTCAATATGCATATCAATAAGCAATAAATTCATATTTCTTAATGTAGATGCTCCTGATTTTATTTGGTTTCATTTTGGTGGCTTTGAAGACATCTTATATTGATCTGCCTTAATCACCATTTAAACAAAGAGCTGTCTAGTTTATTCTCCGTGTATTCAACTATACATCTATCACCCTTGTGTTTTGATGATTGTTAGTCATCCTTTCCATTGGTGTACTTCTGTAATGAAATGGATTCTGGGTCATACAGCAAAGTCAATTGTATCTATAAATTCTAAATTACTCTTGAATGCTTGTTTATCCTCAGTCATACAGTCCTTTTAATTCATTTGTACAGGGCAATAATCTGTTCCAATTGCTGTATGTATAATATATACATTCTCAATATACACTAAATTATGAGTTGTATGCAAAGAGCTTTTCGAATGATAGTGGTGATAACTTGTTGATTAACACACACCCTTGCCTGACAACAGATTGGATGGCCATTGTACCGTGTGGAACTACCTGGCCCGCTCAATGGGGCATTCGTCCTCAGTTTATGCTAAGATCTTCGATCACAAACAAGCTTCCAAGATCCAATTATGGGTGAGCATTCCAATTCAACTGTTCACTAGTTAGAAGTGTAACAAAATGCTAGTTTGTTACAACAGGATAGGCATCTGCTGGCTTGAGTTTTATAAGACATGGTTTGATGTGCTGTGCCATATTTTTTGCATTGTGATTATGCTGGAAGCAGGTCGGAATGTCTGAGCCACTATTAACTACTCCTCAGATAGAAATGCTCGCTGACTTTCTTCTGTGATTGAAGACGCCACATTCTGTCAGCATACCATTAATGAGTCTGCCACTTCTGAAATCAGAATACATACAATCTAGGGAATCTATTCTGTCTTTTTAGGTTCATTGTGTTATGAGTATGGTCTGAAATAATTACAGACTTCCTTAATGTAAGTCAAATAGATTCTACCTCGGAATCAATTGAATTGCAACCCCTTAGGACATTTTTGGTTCCTAGAAGCCTATACACAATGATTTCTTCACTTTAATTTCCATAATCCAATAATCTAAGTTTACCTATCAAAAAAAAAAAAAAAATCTGGAATGGGTTCATGGGAGGTTCTTCAAGTCCCAATGGGAACCACAAAAAAAAAAAAAAAAAAAAAACAAGAGTATAAAAACAAAACAATATTCTGAGTTTAAAGTTCCCCTCTTGCTTGTCAGTTTAGCTATGTTAATGGAGTTATTTATGTGGGTTTGGGTATATTTAAAGGGATTTAATCTGTCTAGCCATCAAATGTCAGGAGTTGAGGTAATTGATGGCTTTTCTTATGCATAAATGAAGGGGGCAATAATGGCTTAAAGCATTGTGTCGTTAAGTCAAGCTAATTTTTTCTTAGTTGCTTCGCACTTGGAAGTTGCTGCTTGATGAAGTACACTTATTCCCCCTACCCCAATTTCTTCCCTGATGGTCTATGGCTTAATGGAATATAGCTGTCAATAGCTGATTCATGAAAAGGCTAAAGAGTGTGGCTAAGATTGAGTTTTGGATTCTTTCCTTAATTGTTCATTGTTAATTTAGAATTTTAAATGTGTGCTTGCAGTCACATAGAGAATAATTTATTTTTGCTTATTTTGTCTTGCCTGCAGTGTTTCAAGCAAGATCAATTATTTGGCATCCGCATGTTCAAGCTTATTCTCACAGGGTTCCTTGCATGCGTTCATTTATGCGGGGTCATCTCAAACGTCACATAATCGTAGGGGGGCTCGATTCACTGTTAGAGCTGATAGTGTGAGTACAATGCTTTAGTGTTTCTTTGCTTCATGATGGCAATGGGGCTGTGCAGGGTCTCTGAAATCTGTTACTTTGTCGCTCTCGTTATTGTTCCAAATTAATTTTTGCTCTGCACTCTGCTTGCAATACTAATCAATGGCTGCATAATCCAGATTCTGGTACTAACAGTTTTTCTCATGCAGGATTTCTATTCTGTTCTTGGAGTGTCTAAAAATGCTAGCAAATCTGAAATTAAAAGCGGTATATACACTTCTGGCTCCTTTATTTGCTTTGAATGTTCTGCGTGATTTTGATGCTATGCGTTTGTCTTCTTTTTCCTTGGCCAAGTCATTCTTTTATAGTGATTTCTATTTCCAATCTTACTCTGGATTTGAGCTTATGTTTATGTGAAAGTCCATTGAGCTAGAAAAATGTGCATGTTTGTTTTAAACATGGTTCCTAGGTGCTAGAGGATGTTTAGTTGCCTTAGTTTAAAAATGCTGTCCACCTATTTATTTTTGAAGCTCATAAGAGAACTTTCGTCAATTTAGGTAATCTGATTAGCTTGTGGGAGATTTTTATTTTTAATTACCTTATTTTGTTATTTTTTTAATCTATATTGATAACGTAAGGAGAGGGAGGATGATACTCTTGAGTGGCTTGCAATGAAGGGGAAATCTTTTTCATCAGTTTATACTTCATCTAGGTAGGGCTTTCAAGGAAGCTCCGGTTTCCATCTTAAAAGGTTTGGAACTTGGTGGTGCCTTTCATAGATTGACCATGGCCTTAGATAAGTGTTTACTAAAGCATCATATGCTAACCAGGAATTGGTTGATTCCTAACTGGTGTATGATGTGTATAAGAGGTGCAGAGTTGTCTTGATCTATTTGTGTTGTACCGTTGCTACATTTTTAGGCCTTTTCCACTCTCTTGTCAGGATCAAGTAGTGATGCCTTTTACACTTAATGCTGTTCTGACATGCTTAAGAGGGCATAAAAGGAAGAGAAAATTATGGGGTATTGTTCCACGTGTTTAACTGGTGTATTTGGGGGCGGGGGTAGAAACATAAATTTTTTTATGAGGTATGGTCATGGGTTGGTTTGAAATTGATAATTGGCAAACAACTTCTTTGATTGAAGTAATAGTTGATTGAGCCTCGTTTCATTTTATTGATTTTTCTTGACTCTCTTAACTGTTACATCCTTTTTCTTTTTCTCTTCCCCTGTTGTACTGTTGGATTTATCTGGCATGAATATGCCCTTTTCCTCTGTGAACCTGATTTGGTTTGAAAGGACTTCTTTTTCTCATACTCTCAATGGAAAATCTAGTCTGTTGCAAGGTTTTCTTCCTTTCACTCTGTCTAGAACTTGAACTGTGGATGCTTGTGTCCCCGACAATTGCATCTGGTTTGAGCTGGTCTGCTTTATTTTCCATTCTGTTGTGATTGTTCTGGTTGCCTGTAAAAAATAAATCTTTGTTCTTGTCACTGTAAATAATGGGATCTGGATTGACCAAATCTGTCCTTGATCACTGTTCGTGGAAGAGATGAAGAATTCCTATTGTTTGAGATATGTATTGCTCTTCTTGGCGTTCAAGTTCTCCTTTTTGTGTATCATCACGTACACTGTTTTCAGACTTAATTTTGTAAGCCTAAAGAGATTACTTTCAATAGATATGTGGGGTGTCTTTTCAAGCCTACTTTATTAATTGTGTTTAAGGCTAGTGAGGTTTGTGTCACCCAACTTCTAGGGCCAATGCATGATCAATACAACCATTTGACCCAGTGTTTTTTTTTTATTGGCAATAAAATTTATTGATATGGTAAAAAAAAAACAATATACCAAAGTACACAGGATGTCTACAACGGGTGCCAAATGGCAATGCCAAAATATGGAGAATGCAAAAATTAACTGTCTCTTTCAGCATGATCTCAACAAAATCTACAAAATCAATCAGAGGCATTGAACCTTCTTTGATGTAGAACCTAATCCATACTAAAAGATTACTTAGGAATGAACATTTCAATTTTTTATCATATTGTTCATGGTTTTTTTAATGTTTTTTGATTTCTTTCCTTCCAAATCATCAAAAAAGGGGGAAAAAGCATGGAGGAGCAGCTCTCTATACCTTCTTCTGTTTTCTTCCCATAAAGATCCATGCCAACTTGGAAAAATCTCTTTGACTCTGGAAAGGAGTACCCAAATTACGCCAAATAAGGAGAATCACAACTATCACAAGACCCTTGATTTAGCACAATGAAGGAATGTGATCAATTGGTTCCTCTTTGTCTTTATAGAGAAAATATTTATTTGCTGCCTCTGAAGTTGAGCTAACATCAATACATTTCCCCAATTGGCTTCCCAAGCGAAAAGGTTTGTTTTAGATGGGACTTATTAATTCCAAATTGTGTTCGTTGGAAAGGGAATTGATCTCCTTGGCTTGTTGTTGTTAAAGGCATGATTAAAGCGTGCTTAGCCTAAGGCTCAACCATTTCCTAGTTATATAGGGCCTTGTTGGAAAGGTATGCCTCGTCTACTTTATTTATTTATTCTTTTTTAACACTTTTATTCTTTATATATAGTGAAATTTATATAACATTTTTATTCTTAAATTTTTTTATCTATATATTAAAATTCATATAATTTTATTACTTTTTTGTTAAATGCTTTTTATAAATGTTCAGTCTTAAATTTTTTGTTTTTGGATTGGATTTTGGATCATATTTTCTAAAATTGATATGCCTCCTAGGTTGTATTTCACTTTGCTTAGGCGCACACCTTGTGTTGCACCATGTGTCTAAGGCTTATGAGATTTTTGCACCTTAGGTGTATCCTTTGCCTTTTTAAACTATGCCGGCTTCAAAACATAATAAAGAGATTTGACAAAAAAAATAAAATAAAAATAAAACTCCATTTTTTGAGTCTTTCCAGACCATCCTATCGTTTTCTTCCCTTTTCACCAACTTATCTTGTAATCCTGAAAACAAAAAAAAAAGTCTTTAAGTGTCTAGACAAATGCGGATTCCAATGCGGCCCCCCCCCCCCCACAACACCTGTCTCATCCCAGAAATCTGTCACCCAAGTCTCTTTGGACAAGGGTAAAGCATACAAAGAGGGAAAGTACACACACAAGGGCTCCTCCCACACTATTTATCCTTCCAAAATTTCACCTTCCTTCCATCACGTGTGCAGTGGTTATAGTGGGGAGGGGCTGCAACAATGTGGGAGCCAACTTCAAGGTTTTGAAGGGTGGTAGTAGAGCAAAGCAATTATAGTTTCCATGGACCTTGACTTTTATATTGTGTCAAAATAATCATGTTTTATACTTTCTGAAATATTGAGGGAAGTGTTGAAGGTGAAGACAAATCATGGGCTGAAGCACTGTAATATGGTGTGCTAGGTTGTGTAATTTCATATTGTTTATAAGCCTACAAGACATGGTATTAGCTTACCTTTTATTAGATTTAGTATTTGTTTCCATAACACTAATATTAGATTTAGTATTTGTTTTTATATTTTTCTTGTTATATATACATTTCAAGATTATGGAATGTACTTAAATCCTATTGGGGCTCTGTTAATATGATTTCAGTATTTTATTTCCTAATAGTTATGTGTGCTGAATATTATATATCCGGTGTATAAATAGGCTCTCTCTGAACTTATAGACTTAGATTGAACCTTGGTCTGGTGACTTCCGAAGGGGAAATTTTCAAATCTATTACCTATTATTTGAAGAACACATGAATTGGTATCTAACTCTATATTTAATATTACTTAAATAGCCTCCTTTAACTATTACTAGGTAGGTACATGCACTACATGCATGAGCGTATGACATATGAGAGAAGTTAGGAAGTCAAAAGGTTAGGGGCATGAAGGTAACACACCGGAGAGGAAGCTGAAAAAGTAATATGGCTATTATTATGTAGTTACTATTTTTGTTTTCTTTTATTTTTTATCATAAAGGTGAGGGAGGATTATTTTTGTCATTTTGCATGTTAAATATTGTATGGGATAGTTTAATAATAATTGAGTGCGTGCTCTTACTTAACAAAATAACAGTAGTTTTACTTAAATTGGCATTACAAATACCTCTGTTTACCATTTTTAATGTTTCATGTGTGCACCCCACTTGCCTGGTGTGTATCTGACCTGCGGAGAGAAAGCATGGAATTGAAAGTGTTGTCTTGATTGATGAAATTGATAGCTTTGCATTGTTGGAAGAATTCTTCCATTGAAAGTCTGAAAAATATGAAAGATAAAAATCCATAAATATACCCATTATACCATGTGATTTAATAACACACCAAATAAGAAAGATAAAGATCTATTTTGATTAATTATCATATTCTCTCTCTCTTATGTGTTACAAACTGAAGTTGAAGAATTGTTTTTGCATAGCCTGCTTTATATCCTTACACTAATATAACCTTACTCTGTGTACTCTTCATCTTGTAGCTTATCGAAAGCTTGCCAGGAGTTATCATCCAGATGTGAACAAGTGAGTTGAAAAGCCATTTCTTAATCATATATAATTAATATCATCAGGGTTGTCCATTCCAATTGCTTGATGTTATAGCTTGTTAATTCTGAGAAGTGAAGTAGGCATGGTATTTTACACCTTCATCTCATTCAGAGAATTTACTTTCATGTTTGATATAATGGCTGATACATATTATTATGAGCTAGGCTACAAGAAGTGCTCTCATGAAGGCAGCATGTTGATCTAGGCAAACTCCTTACTATTTAGTGGGCCTCATATGGATCCATATGTGAACAATCTATTTGCTCTTTTCTGCCCCTACATGGCAGTTGTTTCAGTTATTTGGAAGACAATGATATTCTATATCATATTTACCAATTATTTGTTTTTATTCTATGAGGATCTGTTTAATCTGTGTTGCCTTTTTTTTTTTTATTAATTTTTTTTTCTTGAAATCATTCTGTTCTATGCTGCAGAGAACCAAATGCGGAGCAGAAATTCAAGGAAATTAGCAATGCATATGAGGTAAAAGTTCTTTTGATTCATGATTTAGCTTCAACAGTTTGATTGCTATCTATAAAACAATTGGTTTATTGGCAAGCTACTTGTGCAGGTTTTGTCAGATGATGAGAAAAGATCCTTATACGACAGGTATGGGGAAGCAGGACTTAAAGGTGCTGGTATGGGCATGGGGGTGAGTAGATCTCCAATAATGCTAAAAGAAAATGCTTTCGGAATCTATTATTGGTTTGTTTTTTCACATCTACTCTCTGATTGGGATCATTGCTTCCCTGTGCCAGGATTTCAGCAATCCATTTGATCTTTTTGAGTCGCTCTTTGAAGGCATGGGTGGTATGGGTGGTATGGGTGGCATGGGTGGCATGGGCGGCAGAAGTTCCAGGAGTAGAGTTGTTGATGGCGAGGATGAGTACTACAACCTTGTTTTAAAGTTTAATGAAGCAGTTTTTGGGGTTGAAAAAGAGATTGAGATAACCCGACTGGAGACATGTGGAACCTGCAATGGCTCAGGTGCTAAACCAGGGACCACCCCTACCACATGTAGCACGTGTGGAGGGCAGGGCCAGGTTGTCTCATCAGCAAGGACTCCATTAGGAGTTTTTCAACAGGTGATGACCTGCTCTTCTTGTGGTGGGACTGGGGAGTTATCCACCCCTTGCACTGCATGTTCTGGTGATTCCCGGGTAAGGAGGACAAAGCGGATAAGTTTGAAAGTTCCAGCTGGTGTGGACTCTGGTAGCCGTTTAAGGGTTCGATCTGAAGGTAATGCTGGAAGACGAGGTGGAGCCCCAGGTGACCTTTTCGTAATGATTGAAGTCATACCAGACCCTATACTTAAACGTGATGACAACAACATCCTATACAGCTGTAAGGTGTCATACATTGATGCTATTTTGGGTACTACACTCAAGGTTCCAACAGTGGATGGCATGGTCGATTTGAAAATCCCAGCTGGTACACAGCCAAATACAACGTTGGTAATGGCAAAGAAAGGTGTTCCCCTACTGAATAAAAGCAACATGAGAGGTGATCAGTTGGTTCGTGTGCAAGTCGAAATACCAAAAAGGCTGAGCAGTGAAGAGAAAAAGCTCATTGAGGAACTTGCCAATCTCAGCAAGGGCAAGGCTGCGACTAGCAGGAGGTAGTTGTTGATGGTACCATTTGCATCCCCATCAATTTGATATCCGCCAACTTACCCTCCCTTGGTGAATGGACTTCTTGGGATCCAGTGCATGTTAAGGGAAATACAGCAGTTAAGCTGTTTGAACTTCCCTTTTCTTTCTCCCTCCCTCTATTATTCTCTCTTCTCTCTTCTCTCTTCTCTCTCTCTCTCTCTCTCTCTCTCTCAGTTTCTGGGATGATGGTCCTTGGGGATGGGTAGCAATTGGGAGTGGAGGGTAGGGTGTTTGTAGTTGTAGCGTTGTAGGTAATGCCATGTTATGATAATTTTGTCCCATATAAAAGACTCATAGGAAGGAGATAAAAGGAAGTGAGAAAGAATGAAATCGATAACATCTTGCTTTGATCATGTTCTGCATCTGAACTCTGGACAATTCTCTCATAACTTAATTCTTTTGGATTGGACATAAATTTGAACAAATTGGATTTTATTATCAGATAATTTGTTTTGTTATTAGCAGGTTTTCCAATTGTTACATTGTTGCAATCTTCATGTTTACCATAAGTTGGTAATTGAGGATGGTTCATGTGTTATTATTTTCCAGGTCTATTCTCAAGTTGCTGATGACTGGGTTTTAGGATTTTATCAGATGTTTCAGTACTCTGTTTTACCATCATTTGTGTTATGGAAGTGGCCTGTTTCCGGGTATAAGTGTTTGGTATCTAATAAATTCTAGATGGCAAAGATGGGTGAAGTTAAAAAAAGAAAAAAAAGAAAGGATGTATTTGGGTTGGTTTGGTAATTGGCTCTATTTCCGGGAATAACTCTGCCATCTAAGGAAATTTAAATGGTGAAGATGATGAAGCTAGTAATTTCATTATTCCACTGAAGCTAAAGGGGGAGGTAAGATGAGTTATGACTTATGATTACAATCGGTTGGAGGTGGATGCCTACAAACAAAAAGACTTATCCCCTGATTACTGATGAGACAACTATGGATGGTTTACCTGGTGATGAAAGATACCAATCAAATAGAAAAGAAAAACACTAAAACTAAATTCTGCCTATGAGAAATAAAATCTTGGAGTGGTTTAAGGAGTAATATATGGTATTTTAAAAAAAAAAGAAGAAGGAATAAATGGTTCATATTATATATCTATCTATATATATAATGAATTTATATTAAATAAATGATGGTTTATATATGTATATATATGATGGTGTAAATGGTGAATGAATGATGGGTATTAAAAATTAAAAAAAAAAAATGTGGGGTATAAAGAGTGAAATGAGTGGTGGGTATTGTAAAAAAATATCGAAAAAGTCTGGGGTGAGAGAGGCTCGAACTCTCGACCTCAGGATCACTCGTAGCTATGAGACCTACGCGCTAGCCAACTGCGCCACCACCCCGACGTTTGTTCTTCTAATTACTCTGTATTTATCTAAATAAATATCCACATCAGAATCATTTTTTGGTCTGTTGTTGTATTTCCTTTTTATTTAGATAAATTTTAAAATTTAAACTGTGAGTATCAATTACCTAATTTTTCAAATGGAATTCTGTATCAAATATAAATTATTTTTTTAGTGCAAGACGTAGTTTTGAGTTTTCACAAAAACACATCCAAAAAAAAGAAAAAAGAAAAAAACTACTAATGCCATATGCCTCTAGTGCCATTGATCCTAACTGAGATGTGTATCACTTTTCACAAAATGAGTTATTGCAATATGCTATCATATATCCTCAAGATTTATTAGCATTTAAAGTTTCATTTTTTATTTTTTGGAAAATTAATGACATTTAGAAACTGATATTAGAGTTTCTTTTATCTGTGCAGAACAATCATTAACCTTAATTCCTATAAAATAATCATAACTCTAATTTTTACGGAACAACCATAACCCTAATTCCAAATCTTAGAAATTTGTGATTTTTATAAATAAAATAAAATAAAAAACATATCTTAATGCATGAGAGAAATTTCTTGTAAAGAAAACAAATTAGAGAAGATTTGAGTCCCGTTTGGTTCCTATTTTCAAGAACTGTTTTTTATTCTTGAAAACAAAAAAACTTGTTTAGGGAAGCGGGTGTGTTTTTGTTTTTTGTTTTTTCCGTATTCTCAAAAACCATTTTTTTGAGAACAATAAAAAAATGTTTTCATTGTTCCAAGAATATATTGTTTTTCGTATTTTATTTTCCTTCTTTTTGTATTTTCTTAGTTGTTTTTTATGTTTCCATAAAAGTGAGCTCCACCCAACCATCACACCCACACTCGCAAACCCTTTATTTTTCCTTAAATTATTGAAATTAATATACTTACACATGATGACAAAGTCATCATTTATTTAAGAAAATTATAATTGGTGTAAAAATTTCAAAATTGAATATTTTTTTTAATTTAAATAAATTGTGCATGTGAAAATTATTTATATATTTATAATATCAAGTTAATGGAAGAAAACACTTTATTAATTAAAAAAATAACTTTCAAATATATTTTTTGTTTTACTTATTCTAAAAAACCTTTTTATTAACTCAATCAAACATGTATTTTTTAGAACAAAAACTATTTTTCAGAATTCAGTTCTCAAATACATTTTTTTTTTTGAAAACATAAAAAACTATTCTTCACAATAATTTAAAAAAACAGTAATCAAACATATCTTTGGTTTATATGATTGCTTTAGTTTGATATTCCTTTGTAAACGGAGAAAAAGATATATATATATATATATATATATGCCGGAAATGCTTGTTGAAGGGGATAAGCTTGCAATCTGATAATCATGAAGATTTGTAATTTTTTATTGGTGGAAGAATACCTTCACAGTCGTCGCCATTGTCTGGAAGGTAGCTTGTGGAATCATCAGACTCTGCATAAGAATTTTCTTGGGAGAAACTTGAGCTTCCTTCTTCAAGGATTTTCTGGAAATCTTGAGGGGTCTTAGCTGCTGCGAGCATATATATAAAATGGGTAGAGAAATGGTAAAATATTTCCGATCACGTTCCTTCAATCAATGATGAAAATATCGGTAATCACGGATATATCGGTAACTTGATTTTACGAGAAATATCGACGGATATTTTGAAAAAAAAAAATTTTGTAAGCAAAAAATTGATCAAAACTCATGAAAATGTAAAAAAAACCTTGTATTAATATAATTAAAAGTATAATAGACAATTTAAAGTTGTTTTGGTGAAGAATTTGATATATATAGATATATATAATACGATTTGCAATATTATACATAATTATATTATATCAGTTGTACTTATACACTCATTATAAAGTTTTATGAAAAACTTATTTTAATAAATATCAATAATTTATACATATTATTACATAGCTTGAGGTTCAATTTTGATCATTGGATCACATCTAGTTTCAATTTGGACCATCATATGCACAAGAGTCAAAATTGAAATATCAATAAAATATTTTATTTGAGATTTAATTTTTAAAATTTTATTAAAAATATGTGGTAATAACTTTTTCTTATTAACATTAATTTATTTAAATAATTAAAATTATTAATAATTTATCTTATCAAATTAATTTTAATTCATGAAATATCATTGATAAAAATCGAAATTTTAATCCATGATAGTGATTTAATCAAAATAAAGATGGATAATTAATAATTATTTATAGAGAGAGTGGAATATTGTTCTCAGGATATGTTTCCTTCTTCTTCTTTTTTAATCTCTACTAAATCTAAAAATAAAAAGAAGCCCTTTTCTGAAGTTGCCCTCCAGACGAGAGAATCCCTAAAAAGGCCCTATTTTCCTCTGCCACTCTCAATCCTCCCAGGTACTAATCTAATCTTGTTATTTATTTTAATTTTTCTGCAACCCGTTTGATTCCCAAGAAAATCCATCCCCCATTCGTTTTCCGGGAAAGTTCATCCTCGTTTGATTTCCGAGAAAATCCATGCAAAACCCACAAGGAAAACCAGAAAGATTGCTTTTTTTTTTTTGCTTCCTGTGTTTTCTGGATCTGTTCTAGGGGTCGCTTTGCTTTTGTGCCATTGGATTTAAATTTCACGAACCCTAAATCCACGATTTTTGAGCCAGGCTAAAAAACACAACCTTTGCCTGCAAATCATGATCAGATTTTGTATCCTGTGCGCGGGCTGGACTGGTAGGAAATATCGGGAAATTTTCCGAAAAATCGGAAATAAAATCGGCGATACAAACCGAAAATTCGCCGATAAATTGCAGTATCCGGCGATTTTTGGAAGATTTCGCCGATTTTTCGCCTGCATCCATTTTTCGGCGATTTTTTCTCCGATTTTAACCGAAATTTGGCGAAATTTCTCCCATCGACATTTCGCCCCCCTCTTACGTATCGCCGGCCACCCAAACCCGAAATTTCGGCGAAAAAAATGGAAGCTTTCATCCTTGCCTCCAATTGATGAGTAGGATTTTAGTATTTAAATATTATTGATCATAATTATCCTTTAAATTAAGTAAAAGGTAGTTAATAAGCACACGGCAAATCATGATTATTGTCTTTTGAATTAAATAAAAGATGTTATTGACCATAATTGTCCTTTAAATTAAATAAAAGGTAATTAATAAGCCCACGTCACACCATGATTATCTTTTAAAATAAATGAAAGAGAATTAATAACAAAATATGCCACGTGGACGACATTAAAAAACCAACAATGGGGTCTTTTTGCAGAAGGACGCTTATTCTGTAAGCAAAATGAAAAAGATGGCAAACTTCATTTTAATTCTACTAATTGTTCATAAAATCAACAGATATGTAGATAATGGCAAAGATGGCTGTGACTTGTGACTTCAAACTGCTGCCATGTTGCCTTGCCGCCACTTGGTTTATTTTTTAGCATCCATGGTGGATAGCCTCTTGATAAATCTGTCGAAGTTATTGCAATGTGAACTACCAACACCAGTAGCTTCTTCTGCTTTCTTCTTCCATTCCATAGCATTTTTCTTCATTTCCTTCCCCCTTTCCCCTTCCATCATTTCCTTAACAAGGGCTTCAATGTCATGGCGCTTTACATCATGATTAACTTCCATACCAATCCCCCACTCTGTACATGCATATCGACAATTTGTTTGTTGCTCTGCAAAGAATGGCCAACAAATCACAGGTACACCTGCACATATAGTTTCCATCATGGAATTCCACCCGCAATGTGTCAGAAAAACAGCCACGGATGGGTGAGAGAGCACTTGTTCTTGTGGACACCAACTCGCTAGCAATCCTCTACCCTTGGTCTCCTCGAGAAATTCTTCAGGCAAAACTGCGGAATCCCCCATTACGACATCGGGTCGAACAATCCATAGAAATGAGTAGTGGCTGTTTGCAAGCCCCCATGCAAACTCCTTCAAGTGCTGATCAGACATCACCGTCACGCTCCCGTAATTCGCATAAATAACTGAGTTGGGTGCTCTTTGATCAAGCCATTCAAGGCATGCCGAATCGTCCGCCCACAAGTTAGGCCTAAACGAAGTCAATTGGCTTTTGGGCATGAAGGAGCTGAGCAACGAAAGCGGGCCTATGGTGTAAATGTGAGGGAACTTGGAGGCGATTGCTTCTAACACTTCATGTTCAAAGGCGTCGAAAGTGTTGAAGATGATTGCTGAGGCTTTTAAGCAATTTTGTGTTTCCGTACGCGCAAAATGGAACATGATATGATTTGGGTCTGTGGTTCTAATGAAGCTTGGGAGGTCTTTCAGCCTAATGTTTCTCATGCCTGGTATCCAATCTACACGTGTGTCAAGAGTGCCATCGCTCATGAAGTTTTCATCTGGCACACCAAAGATTTCATTGTTAGAAGATGAATGCAAGTGCTGTAACTGAGGGAAGAGTTTTACAAATGAGCTTAAAAGATAAAAGGAAGAGAAAAGAAACGCTACCTTTGAATGGGAAAATGCCTCTCTGAATGAGTTCAGCGTGATGCAGATATGCCATGAAGCCACAAGCTGAGGCAGTCCAGAACTGAACCTCAGGTATACCCAGCTCTTCCGCAGCCTTCAACGCAAAACTCATAACCCCATCTGAAATTATGCATGTAACTGGAGGCACTTCTGGCGATGAATTCAGCTTAGCTAACAGATGTCGAAACGGAGCCAAACAGTGCTTTGGAACGTGGTAACAGAGCATAGTGGGATTTTGGGTGGCATCAGGATTGGACGGTGGCAATCCATCTGATATTGTTTCGAACCAGAAATCATCAAAGCCCTTAGCCCAGTCCTCTCCTTTGCTCCGAACCAAGCGCCTATGATTGAACTCGGTGTTGACAAAGGTGATGCAGAAGCCTTTCGAGTGTAGAAGCTTGGCTAGTTGCATCATGGGAATCACATGCCCTTGTGCTGGGAATGGTACACATACTATATGGGGCTTTCTGGTTGCGTTCTTTGGATCCATCTTTAGCAAAGCAACAGGGACGAAACTGCAATAGTTCCAAGGCCTCCGAGAAACCTTACCTCCCTTTTATATATAGTACTTGTAATTTGTAAAACAGGTTCTTCAACCCTAATAGCTGAATTTGAGAATGATATATAGGAGAAAGCAAGACTTTTTGTGTCACTGCAACCACTAGTTCAGTACTAACAAATGGAATAAAACTGAAGATTTTGCAAACCGTGAAAACATGGACTCGAAATAGGATTGAACATAGAAATGTGGGAAATCTATTCTGGGAAGGCTTGATGAAGGGCGCTATATATTTCTCACGAGTTCCAAGTTGTCTGTCGGCAACTTACGGATATGATTTGACCACAAATATTGGATGGTCTGCATGACCATGAGTCACTAGTTAGGTGGAGAGCCAATGCACCAGTAACTATTCATCTCTTGACAAACAAGACCTAGTGGGTTTTTTTGACAATGGTATCGGGTTTTGATATATACATATATATTAAATTATTACATTTTTTTCAAAGTTCCATGTGCATGGAATACGCAAGTTTGCTTGGACTATGCAGAAAGTGTGTCAAGTGTTTACATGAGGCGGTTGGTGGATTTTTTTATGTGTATCGAGACTTTGAAGCCTGAAATTTAAAATGGAGCCGGACCAATTAATCACAAGTCAGGACACATCTTTGAACCGCTCTTTGCCATAAAATAGAAACGGACAACACGACGTTGTAAAACTGCTTAGGTTTCTGTGTTCCGTCCTTTGGACGGAACTTCGAACCTGGTTGTTGTGGGGGGTTCCTCCACGTGTCTAAGTTCAAGACCCCTTGGCTGCAAGTATATAACCCATTTGAGATCATTTCGTCTAAATCAAGATAAGTTTTGTCTGATACCAAGAGTGAGAAGATTCCTTCATCCCATAGGGCCAGACGGAATCGACAGTATGGACTCTCATACGAGAAGAAACTGTCCGGTCAAGCTTTTAAGATTTTTGGCATGTGTGATCAATCACGCTTAACATCCGAGCGGTTGATGAGACTCCATTTAGCCCATAAGTCTACGTTAATTAATTGTTGTACATAATCCTAAATGTTGACAAGCTAAATATACAGACAACTGCAAGGTCCGAGATTTTGGCACGTCAACAGATGACACCTACCAATCATCCTTAACTGAGATGATTGTCCAACTGCCCTAAGGACAATTATCATTACAGAAAAGATTAGAGTACATAGTCAACACTATAGTGACGGTGTCATCAACTTTATATAAACCCTTCAAAAGGCAAGAACAAGGTATGCGCGCACACATATACTCATTCTCTTCCAAAAAAAGTTAGAGCTACTCTTGTCTGACTTAACCTTCGGAGGGGCGTGCCCGGACCACCTATCCGGATATCATTTTGTGTATGAAAGAAGTCCGTTTGATTCCAATACAACTGGACAGACTCTTCAAGAAGTGCGAAGAAGGGAATAAGTCCGTCTAACTTCAGCGAAGCTACACAGACCTAATTCCAGTTGGCTTAGCATCAACAATTGCCAAGTGCTAGTGATTTGATTGAGAAGGATCTGGAACTTGACATTATCTTTGTAGAATAGTTTGGCGGGGCCTAAGGTTAGGTCATTGAAGGTAGTTTAGTTTTTATGTCTTGCCCTAAGGTTTGTATAAGGTATTTTTGTGCTTTATGAAGACAAACTTTAAAAAAGAAAACCCAAGGAGTCACGACGTCTCTCTGCCTCTCTTTCTTGGTCTCTACTTAAGGAGGTTGCCTACATAACCTTGCATATGAAAGAATATCATTATGAAGGAAGATCTTTAGTGATTGAAGCATCTCAACCAAAACAAACACTTTTTCTTCCAAATCAAGTTTTTATTTATATTTTTTATACTATGAACTATGAGATGTTTTGAATAAATAATTTTTGTGCTACATTTATACACTCTGAATCCAATATCTTTTGAGATTGAATAGCATATCATATTAAGGGGATAGTGAAATAGCAAGCACTCATGAGTGTAATGCCATGAGTCAATCCATGGGTAAAATACTATGAGCCATGGTTATGACACACAACATGAATGATGCATTCCTCGAAAGAAAGGAATCAACAAGGCTGGTTCACATGGACTAAAATGCAAAAATGTAGGTTATGAGTTGAGAAGAGAGCTTAGCACATAAGAACAATGTTACAACAATAAGTATGTAGGTCAAGAGAGGGCTTGACAAGGTACAGGCAAAGCAAGTAGCATGCAATAGTGCAACAAGACCTAGGAAGATGACATAACTAAGACAATTGTTGAGTATGATATAGGTGTTGTCATGTCTCGAATTTTGGGCAATCTAGAATTTGACTCGTAGCCATAGGTCAAAGGTTTGACCTTTAAGGGTTACGCTTATCCAAGGTGACAATCAATTTTAATAATCTGATTTTTTTGATTTTTTTTCAAAACCAACTATTAAACTAACACCCATTCACAAGTACAATAACCCTGCCAATCATCTTACCATCCAAGATGATAACCCAAATATTTATAAAATTTTTTACAAACTAATAAAATATAGTTTAAGTTACAAAAGCCCTTATAATTCAAATTACTATATGCCAAACATGATACAAATGAAAAACAACCATCATTATTGTTCTTTTACTCTATGGGGTTCTTTGGAACACTTCATGATTTTCTTGTAGTTATTTAGAAACTATTTTTGCATCTAAAAATTTTAGAAAATAAAGGGGTGAACATTTCCACATTGCTTAGTAGGGTATTTTACATTCCAAATGAGTTAGAAATTCTAGGTCAATAAAACACAATTGCATGTTAAAATATAATATTACATTTATATCGAATACATTAAATGAACCACAACTATACACACTTAAACCAATCAAAATTATCACTTCTCTTATTCAATCACATACCTAACATATCAATAATTCTAAATTCACCAAAATAAACAAGTCATTTTAGTCTCGAATAATATATTCAAACATCCAATTGATAAATAATATCAATCCTTCTTCCAAATGCAACGTGATGCAAATACTTACATACAATCACGTAATGCACTGTTGTTCTCAAACTTTCACTGAAGGATACGCATCCGTATCCAAATACACTACCCATTTAGAGTTTTTCTGAGATAAACTTTTGGGTCTTTTATCATAAGGATCTCACTCCCTTATTAATTTGTCCTTTCTGAGGTATTTCCATTTCCCATTTATCTTTTCTTTTCATTTTTGCCTTTTTCAAGGTCTTTTCATTCTTATTTCTGTTTCACACAACCCTTTCTTCAATTTTCTTCTTTTTCTTCACACAATCATGATGCATATGAAATGCAATTAAATCATATTTTAACATCCATAATTTTCCAAAACATAATTCTATTTACTCCCATTATGTTTCATAATTTTCAACAATCCACACAACGATTTTTTCACAATTAAATAACCACAAATATCTAAGAAAAATCCCAAAAATCTCAAAATTTGATCACCTAATACAAGAATTTCCTACACTTATATAAGCCACCACAACATTCAGGAAAAATTTCTAATAATTCAAATATTAACAAAAACCCAATTTATATCATCATTTTATTTATTTCTAATAATATCAATAATTTTAACAACCAATACAACAATTTCCCACAATTAAGCCATCACAACATTCGAGAAAAATTTTCAATAATTTAAATATTAACAAAAATTCAATTTATATCATCATTTTATTTATTTATAATAATATCAATAATTTTAACAATTAATGCTATAATTTCCCATAATTAAGCCACCACAAGGTCCACAACATAAGGGAAAATTTTCCAATAATTCAAATATTAACAAAAACCTCATTTATATCATCATTTTATTTATTTATAATAATATCAATAATTTTAAAACAATCATTTTAAACATATCTCAATACTCAAAATTTCAAAAAATAATTTCCATTATTTTCAACACTAATATATCACTAATAAATTTATATAATTTCTAACATGACAACAATTATAAAGTTATATCAACCAATATTCCAACAAAACATTTTTTCATAGCTACAACAATCCGGTAAATTCTATCACAAGAATAACAATTAAATATCAATAATTCTAAAATTTTTATTTTGCATTAAACTTTCATTCACTTTTCATTTAACATTTTCAAATCAAAACCAAATCATTTTGCATGTTTAGGGTTTTAAAAAACAACCTAAATGAAAATTATATGACGATCTACTACAACCCAACAATCCACTCATTTCCATGCTAGTTTTTAAAAGTAATATATATATATATAATAATTTTGAAATATCACACATGTCCTTTTGTTTTAATAAAATAAACTATTACTTTTTATTTCACATTTCACAATTATAAATTATACTTGACTTATGATTTTATGTCTCATTAAAATACCATTGTATTTTTAATTAAATTTACTACAAGTCTACTTTTCAAAAAGAATAATTTGACTTTAATTACCTAAAATATTTTTACTTCAAAATTCATTTAAAACATGATTCCATTAATTATATATATATATATAATCAATTTCATAAAATGTTTGAAATATAAAATAATTTTTTTTTGACATCAAGAAACTAAAATTGATAATAACCTTTAATAATTTAATTTTACTAATATTTATTTACCGATAAAAATTTAAGCAGTATTCTAAAAATTAATTCCATAATTTAATTAATCATTCAATTTATAAAAATCAAATTGTCAACCCTTTGGTATAACTTTTATATAATTTATTTCATTTGTCAAATTCTTCGATCGCATCAAAATTTCAAAATTTAAATTCACTAAATTCACATTTAATTAATTTAATTTATTTGTGTCTATCTTTCTACATTCATATGTTATAATTTAATCTTAATTTAACTTCAATTCAATTTAATTTAACATTAATTTAATTTCAATTCAATTTTGTTTGATGTTTTATAATTCTATAAAGTTTAATTCCAATTACAAAAATTAAATTGATTCGTTATAAAATTAAATTCAATTAATTTATTTTTAATTATCCATTATAACAATTTGATATAATATAAATTTTTATCAAGTTTTTCTTACTACGATTCTTTGATAATTATTCAATAATAATTTAATTAATTCTCACATTTTACTTAATATTCAAAATTTCAAAATTTAATCTTAATTATTTGATGTTTAAATTTTTTTTCCAAATCTAAATTTAATTCCTAAAATTTCTACACTTACATTTGATGTGGAAAAATTTTCAAACTATTAACTTTTGACCAACATTTCTAAAATCTCTCTCCAATTAAATATTAACACGTGATCTTCACCACTCTTTTTTGACCATTTAACTAATAATTTTTATGAAAAATTTTCTAATCCTTGTATTTGATGTGTCATTAAAAAACCCGAGTATTATACTTGCCATGAGTAAAAGCAAGCAATGCATGACTTGTGGTATAAGTGGACAATGCAATTGTTGGACACATGGTAATGACTAAAGCCATGAGACGAACCACTCTCCTAAAATGTGGAATGTGGATAGTGTTGGGACGTCATTTGTTTTTATTTTTGGCTCTGACCAGTCGTACCATCGAACTGTGCCAGACGGGGGCATCACAGCCGGAATGGGTCAGGACTAGAGTGACCTCCCTAGGATTCGAGAACTTGGGTCTTGTAGGCCTTAAGGCTTAGGACGTTGCCCTCCTGGTACCATCTGAGCTAGTAGCTCAGATGGTACCAGGAGGGCAACGTCCTAAGCCTTAAGTCCTGACCCATTCCGGCTGTGATGCCCTCATCTGGCACAGTTCGGTGGTATAGCTGGCCAGAGTAAAAAATAAAAACAAATGACGTCCCAACAGATAGTGCTTGGTGCCTATATATAATATGTCTTGCCAGATTTTCTTTGCATGAACTCACTATGGAAAATTATGAGAGTTACCGTTTTCTTATTCATAATTACCGTTTTCTTTGCATGGTAATGACTTGTGTTCTCTTTGTATTGTTCATTTTGTGAGGGTTGTGATGGAAAGAATTGCCTATTTTCAGTAATAGAACTCCACCTGCAAATGCGTTATTAAAAGACCTAAAGATGGGTGGCAAATTAAGCACTTTTCTCTTGCGGCCGTCATCCTCATGCTATACGTTAAACTTCAACAAATATTTTTGTCATATTTAATTTATCATAAATAATATAAAAGATTAAATATAATTAAAATTCACATACTTTTAAATTATTTATTTTTATATAAAAATAAAATAAATAAATTAAGAAACGTAAAAATAATTTATTTATTTATTTATTGTTTTTTTGTTTTAATATTCTTTAGTTGAAACTCGACCACCCATTAAGATTTCAGGGAGGGGCAAATATCCACTAAACACGTAAGGTCCAAATGGTAATCCTAGATTGGAACTATTCCGTCAATCGTCAATATTTCCGGCCCAATGACTTCATTTTCCAAAAAATAATAATCAATAGGATGGCTGACAAGGCATCATGTACATGTCATATGACTCATATCCCAGAAAAAAGGACAGGAGTGGCGGCGATTTTTGGGAAGGTGTGAACCATCGCCTCATAAGCTCCCCCGCGAGCCACAATTTTATCCGAACAAGCTTATACATATGGCTCAGGATTATTTAGCCACAATTTTATCCGAACAAGCTTATACATATGGCTCAGGATTATTTTTCATTTGGTTTGACCTAAAAATTTATGATACGGATATATATATATATATATATATATATATATATATATATAAAAGCCTCCTTAAATAGCAAAAAAAAAAAAAAAAAAAAAAAAAGGATAAAACACTGTTTACCTCTTTTGACTAACTGTCATACATAGTAATATCGTGCATGAATAGTGAATAGTAAATAGTAAAATTCACTTTTTCATCGAATTCCACCGAAAAACCCACTTTCGACTGAGAAGACCTCTGATAGGCTGTTTTAAACTGTATAGCCACATGTTTGCTGCTTTTGGTGCTAGAATTGCAAAGCTATAGAATATTCTTGATGGAAGACATAAGGCTGACGATTACTTAAATATTCTTATTGGAGGAAGGATTCCTTCACAGTCGTCACCATTGTCTGGAAGGTAGCTTGTTGAATCATCAGATTCTGCATTATATATATATATATATATGATACAACTAAAATTATGAGATTTATTTAGAGTTTTATGATGATAGTGGAGAGATCTAGCCGATAGGCCAGATTTTAGGTGTGAACTTATTTATTATTCTCTTATATGTTTTTATATATGTTATATGTATAGGATTTAGAGTTATAATTTCTATATGCCTAGCAATAGTTTCTTGAATCTCTCCCTTCTTATATCAATGTTTGATATAATGATTTTTTCTTTTTTCTATCCATGATTTTTCATGTATGTCTACGTATTCTTCTTATTATTTATTTCTTATTGTCTATTCTCAATTTTCGTAACAATACCTAAGGATACGAGTGAATAATGAGTCCTAGGATAGTTTGATTAAAGAAGTAATTTCACAAATCCATGTTATTCTTTGAATATTCGTTAAACAAATTCAAATTTGATAAATATAATTATACAAATCCAGGATTCAAATTCGAAATATTAAAAACAATCTTCACTGTCGAAAAATTTTCAACATGGTAAATATGATTCAAATGCTGCAGATTACTTCTGCCTTGCCCCTACTTGGTTTATTTATGATCCATGGTGCAGAACCTCCTTGATGAGTCTGTCAAAGTTATTGTAAGATGACCCTCCGACACCAGTTGCTTCTTCTGCTTTCTTCTTCCATTCCATAGCTGTTTTCTTCATTTGTTTCCCTTTTTCCCCTTCCATCATTTCCTTAACAAGTGCTTCAATGTCATGGCGCTTTACATCATGATTAACTTCCATACCAATCCCCCACTCTGTACATGCATATCGACAATTGGTTTGTTGCTCTGCGAAGAATGGCCAGCAAATCACTGGCACGCCTGCACATATAGTTTCCAGTGTAGAATTCCACCCGGAATGTGTTAGAAAAACAGCAACAGATGGGTGAGAGAGCACTTGTTCTTGTGGACACCAACTCGCTAGCAATCCTCTATCCTTGGTCTCCTCACGAAATTCTTCAGGCAAAACTGCGGAATCCCCCATTACAACATCGGGTCGAACTATCCATAGAAATGAGTATTGGCTGTTGGCAAGCCCCCATGCAAACTCCTTCAAGTGCTGATCAGACATCACCGTCACGCTCCCGTAATTCACATAAATAACTGAGTTGGGTTCTCTTTGGTCAAGCCATTCAAGACATGTTGTATCGTCCACCCACAAGCTTGGCCTAAATGAAGTCAACTGGCTCTTGGGGGCGACAGAAGTGAGCAATGAAAGCGGGCCTATAGTGTAAATGGAAGGGAACTTTGACACTATTGCTTCTAATACTTGATGTTCGAAAGCATCAAACGTGTTGATGATGATTGCTGAAGCTTTTAAGCAATTCTGTGTTTCATCTCCCAAGTAATTAAGCATGGTGTCGTTGGGATCTGTGGTTCTAATAAAGCTTGGGATGTCCTTGAGTCGGATGTTTGGCATGCCTGGTATCCAATCTATAGGTGTATCAAGAGTGGCATCGCTAATGAAGGTCTCATCTGCACATGCACCAAAGAATTCACAGAGTTAAGAAAACAGAAGAAAGAAACCTTAGGGAAGAGTCACAAATGGGCTTAAAATTAAGGAAATAGAAGAAAGAAAAACTACCTTTGAATGGGACAATTCCTCTTTGGATGAGTTGAGAATAGTGCAGATATCCCATGAAGCCACAAGCTGAAGCAGTCCAGAATTGAACCACAGGTATACCTAGTTCTTCTGCGGCTTTTATGGCAAAACTCATGACCCCATCTGAAACTATGCGTGTAACTGGAGGCACTTCTGACAATGAATTCAGCTTACCTAATAGATTTTGAAACGGAGCCGGACAGTGCTTTGGAATGGAATAACAGAGCATAGAAGGATCTTGAGTCGCATCACGACCAGATGGTGGCAACCCATCTGGTATGGTTTCGAACCGGAAATCATCAAAGCCCTTAACCCAGTCCTCCTGCCCTTTGCTCCGAACCAAGCGTCTGTGGTTGAACTCAGTGTTGACAAAGGTGATGTAGAAGCCTCTTGAGTGTAAAAGCTTGGCCAGCTGCATCATGGGGTTCACATGGCCTTGTGCTGGGAACGGTACACACACTGCATGAGGCTTTCCCATAACCTTTGGATCCATCTTTGGCAAAGTAAAAGATTGAAGATGAAATCCAAGACCTCTGAGAAAGCTTCCCTCACTTATATAGAAGAGTTTCTTCAATATTCGTGATTTTTAATCATGCTTGATGCTTTTTTGAGTGTTGCGAGATTGATAGGAGCATGCAGACCTTCTGACAGTTCAACCATTAGTTGCTACTTGGTTGTGGGGTCTTCATGTTGCAATCATCTCCTTGTTGTGTTGTTGTTTGTAACGAATGCCAAAATTGACTTGAAGGAAATTCGAAGAATTTGTCAATTGAAAATTTAATGTGGTTAAAAACACTACAAATAGATTCATAAATAGCATATCTCGTACAAATCTTAATATATGTTTGAAAATATGAAAATATATAGATATATATATATATATATATATATATATATATATATATATATATATATATATATATATATATATATATATATATATATATTTGACAATTATGCTTCAACATTTTGGTATAAAAAAAATTAAATATATTCATAATGGGTATATTTGTAAAATCTTTATACAATTAATATAAATATGTTCTATATTTAGTATAAATACCTTGTC